>APFE030275009.1:30084-86487 GCA_000404065.3 Pinus taeda
TTTTGTTGATCTTAACCATCTCATCAACAGTGGAAAGTATTAAATTATTCAGTAGTTTCAATACATCATCTATTCCATCCATTTCAAACCAATATAATCAGAGAAGTGATGTTATCTTCAGCTACAAATTGGTCTATAAAATGATAAATAATTGCAACTATTAGATGAGTAGCAGGATACCAATATCACCAAGTCACTGTAGCAGACAACACAGTACCAATTTCAATGTAGCAAATGACTCGCTGCTTTAATGTACTTCTCAAATTATTCAAACTACTCACACTGTTCGAATGCATAACCGAGAATTACTTCTCAAGAACTTTCATACGTTGATGCAGACAACCTGCATTTCCAGAATCACATTGCTTGCTCATATCAAAATACCATTCAATCACTTGTTGAGAAAATTCCCTTCTGGCAAATTCAACTACTTTTGGAAACTTCTTTGTACAAAACAATAATGGTTATAAAACCATGATTAGTACAAATTATCCCAAGTTTTCATCATAACTTCCATTTTTTTTCACAAACTTTCACTCAATAAATATCATTCCGCATCTCCATTTCATAGGGATTTTAAAAGTCATAATTTAAAATGCGCCAATGTGTGTAATACCATTACATCACAATTTAAGCAAAACTTGACTTTTGTTTGTTTCTTTAACCACGTTCCCAATTCTTATCACCTCTTAAGTCAATATTCAGGTGCACTCTTAAAACTTCCCAATTCGAATACAACTAACGCATCCACATAGTCATGGCAAATTTCACAACTTAATGTCAATAACACATACATGACTTACCCATACAATCAACGCTCCTCACAATCTTCTATTTGCCATTCAACCTGCGCTCCTACAGTTCAATCCAGCAATTCGATTTCATTTCAATAGTGTCCAAGAATAGAGCAACTAGCAAGACTTTTCAAGCCTGCGTCCGGTTTCCACTTGCAACTTCATTCTGGTTTTTATTTGCAACTCCTACATCGTATTTAACGTTTTCTTCAGCAAATCATCGTCCACAGGAATTGCATTAACATGCTTAACCTTACAAATACTCTGGCAAACTGCGTCTTCAACATTTCTGTCCAAGCTGTCAATTCAGATTTAATTCATCGAACTTTTATCAATTCTGGATCGCACCTTCTGGCATGTCATTTCTGGATTATCAAAACGCTGTTTGCTGTCCAGCAGAACTCTGATGATCGATTGCAAATGAACCGATACATTCTTCAACATCCAGAAAAACCGTTCCATTGCTTCTCCACTGCGCTTTTGACCTGTGATTCAATTCTCATCAGGCGATCAAACAACGGGTGAACGCATTGAACACAATCATTATTAATGGCAATGGCTTATCGAAGGCATCATTACAAATTCAACACCACTGCAGAAAATGCTTTAATCGATCTTGATATACATCGATTTTCCCACAGTACCAATTTATCACACATTCAACTGCATTCAATGTGTTATATTATTCAATCAACAACGCGATTCATGATTCAAGTGCTATTGAACCCAATTTCTTCAATTTCATCCAATGTTTGATAAAAACATCCAGCATTTCATTGATATATCACTTCAAATGCTTTAACTATACAATGCAGCATGCTGTAATTATACCATTCAAATGATTTAAATGATATAAAGAAACTGCGCATTGACATTATTCACCCAACGCTTCCACTGTGATTTATTTAAAACAACGTTCAAACTAATTTAAACAACAGCTCCGTATGAAGTGCTTGTATGTCTGCGACTTGTCAATGGTCTATAAAAGTGGTAGTGCAACAAAGATCAGAAGGCCAACGTCCGAGTGAGTGTGCATTGACAGTCTAGTTATTCAACAGATATATGTTGCCAGAGCTCAAATAACAACAAATAAAATTTTGAAAAATCAAGACAACATTCTCCATCTTTTATCGAATATACAAAAATCTTGCAGTCCCACTAAGAATAGGCGCCGAAGATGATGTCCGCTGACATTCCTCCGAATCAAACAATCTACATCAACAATCTCAATGAGAGAGTAAAAAAAGAAGAGCTCAGGAAATCCCTCTATGCATTATTTTCTCAATTTGGAAGGATAGCAGATATTGTTGCTCTGAAGACTGCGAAGCTCCGTGGTCAAGCATGGGTTGTTTTTGATGAAATTACAGCTGCTGGCAATGCACTCCGGCAAATGCAGGGCTTCCCATTCTATGATAAACCGATGAGGATACATTACGGGAAGTCAAAATCAGATGCTATAGCGAAGGCTGATGGTACTTAACAGCATATTGTTTATCCAGACCAGAAGAAACATACATATGGCCAAAAGAAGAGCGCAATCCCGGAAAAGGCCTGCCCACCAGACTACTGCCAGGCCTTAATGCGTTCTCTTGCGAATTCCATTCCAAGAGCAGGCGCCGGAGGTATTTCGAGTCCCCTCAGGATATCCAAGAAGAAAAAACGAAAAGGAGGCCGCTGTAAACGTCTATGAATACCATGTCAGACAGCGAGTGCAGGTACAGAGAGCGCAGGTATAAAACGTCTATGACACTGACGCAGTGAGACAGCGTTTGCAGCTGGTCTCTTGTTAGAGGGCGCAGGCTTGACAGAAGGTGCAGACAATATCAAAAACGTATATAACAGACAGACATGTCAGAACAACTTGGACAACGCTGGCAGTGTCAGGCAGAGGAACGTTTCATACGTTCAAGTGAATATGGCAAATAGGGGGCAGGTCTGTATAAAGGAATATGGCAGAAATAAACTGCATAGAAAGGCCATAAACAAATGGCTCAAATTAATTATGAAGGGCAGGAATACGCCTGCTCTGATGCCATGTTAAACACACATGGGATCAAGAACAATAGGGAAGATAAATCATGTGAGTACATATTTTTTATTAACAGGAGATATACATTTATAGTACATTGTTGTGACCGTTGGGATTCACATCCCAAGGTCTCTTGGACTCCTTTTGTCCATTCGGCTTCCACACTAACCCATTGAGGATTAGGTGTCCAACAGGTAGCGAAATTAGCAAAACTGCCAGTTGGAGGCCTCATCCTTGCTGGGTTTTTCTGAGTAGGCTCGAGGCCCTAAATTGCCAGAATGTCCCGCAGATCCCATTGCAGTGCCATGAAACCCTTCATTCTCAACATTAGTAAAAACTTTCATCAAATAACTTGCATCAATTTTTGAGGAAGCAAAAAACCTTTCACCGAATTAGGAACATTCGTTACATGTTATGCAATGAGTAACATATGCAATTCTCAACTAGATAGCCTTTAAAATTTATTTTCAACAAATGAGGGTATAAATAAGCATAATCTAGAAGCAACAATTCATACATTAGACAAAGTCAAAATAATTATCTTCAACAATAGGCACTTACAAGATAACATGTAGTATATCCACCATTCACCAAAGAAATAGCTCCAAAGACAATCCAAAATAACGTCCAAACATCAAAATGCATCCAAGATACTCCAATAGCCAAAAAGAAGCAAGTTCAAGTTCCTTCGTGAGGTCCAAATTCTCCAAGTGTGATGATGACGAGAGATGAAATGATCTCTCTCCAGTATATACATATCCGATGATTTTTAATTTTAGCCTACTAGCCCCTCAAACAATAAAATAAAGGGCACAAACTAAGTAAGGTCACAAGTCGACCATATAGCCAATGTAAAATCATAATAAATCACCCACAAGAGGGCTGAAATGCTGACATATGGCATGTGTAGGCCTCTTAAAGGCATGCGTTGGACTCCTCTAGTGCCACACTGAGTGAAGAGGGCTCCAAAAATCATGTTCTAGGGGTTGGCCCCTAGATCTCCATGCAAATCATCGTGTGTACCCTAGTTTGTTTTAGGCACAAAATGGGTCTCATGGGTCTCTTTGTAATAGAATAGCTTGCTTTTGCTCCAACGTTGAAGGCTTAGGGGATGTTGCTAGCCCTCCCATGTCTCAAGGGGTGTGACAAACCTCATATGGAACTCAGATCAACTGCCAAACCATGTGCGCGTTGCGAAGTCAGCTGGGGCATACTGGTTCAAGTGCATCATCTCTTGAATAATGTGGGGCAAAGTGTAGATTACTGGGGGTGCTGAAGTTGCCCATGGAATGGAATGATACTTTGCAAGTGTTAAGAGTCCCATGGCTCTCAACGCCTCACCTGTAGGGTGTCATAATGCTCCTCTAGTGGACTTGGGCCCTAGTTAAGTTGCCCATCCCATGATGAAAAACACCTGCCAGTCACACACAATGTCTAGTGTTGCATCTTCACCATTAGGTACAATAATCATTAATGTATCTAAGTAGACCAAGCTTGTTAATCAAGGGCAAATTGACACTTCATATGGGGCTTCCCTTCCAAATTTGGGGCTTTGATCATGTAATAGTGTTACCTCCCTAGGTAGGAGTGGCTAATAGATGATCCTATTAGGTGTTCCCTCAATCAATGAGTGTCATGTGAATAATGATGGAACAGAGGGGGAACAAGGGGTCTCAAGGCCATATGCCATGGTCAAAGGGGTAGCAATAATGAGAAAATCCACATTCTAGGCATACAAATATGAGGAGGGAGCAATCGTGGATGCATGAGTTACCCCTGTGTTTGTTTTTCCACCCCTCTTATTGCCTTTTGATTTTTCTTGATTTTTCTTTGTATTACCGCTCGAAGCTCTAGGAAATGATAACATGCTGTGAATGATGTGTAGCTGTGATTACCCCCTTAGTGGTTAGGCAGTTCATTGCCCACCAAGGGTTGGGGCATGCAAGGGTTCCTTTCTTGGGGCAACATTGGCCCTAGGAACCAGGTGATGGCCATAATGATAAGGGGTAGACCTCATGCTTGGCTTTTGCTCATGTGCTAATATTATTGTCCCGACCATCTCTTGCATTTTATAATTTTCTTTTTCTTTTGTTTCTTGGTTGTGGCCATGATATGCTTTTTAGTTTTCTTTTAGCTGCATCAACGTCTGGGGCAAAGTGTCTAGGCTTGACCCAAATATGTGGACAAGGGGGAGGGGGTGCGCTAGAACCCAGTGGACCTAGAGATGGGAGGTGGAGTATAGGGCTTGTAATGTACAGAGGGAAGTGATAAGTATGGAATGGGAAAACAGGACCACGCTATCTCCATCGAGGTTTCCCAAGTAGTGCCCTCCCTAAAGCCATGGGCCATTAGGGGAGGTCCCACTAGATTAGGATTGAAGATTAACCCACCATTTAAGGTGAGGGAACAAAACCATGGTCAAAACCCTTCCCCCTTCCAAGTCATCCAATAATCCATGACAAATGCCCAAATGAAAAGCAAGCAATAAGCACTCGATTGCATAATGAATATCATACCTTTTGGATCGGACTTTCCACCTTCTAACATGTGCTCTTGACAAATGGGCAAGGAAACATATAATTGATGCAGGTGGTGGAGATAAAATAACACATCACATCAGCTACAAGGTGGCTGTCAGGGTTTGCTAGTTGCCCGCTGGAAGAAGATGATTAGGAGAAAAATTCTCTTAGGGGTACCCACTTTTGGTGGGTTACATGATACACTATCAAAACTATAGTCCTGCATAGCTAAACCAATGTATGATAAACTCAAGGGTACAAAGTACATACTACAAACACAACATTCTATAAGTTTTATCGAAACAATAGATAACTAGATGCTAAGCTACATAAGTTTGCAACCTGGGAACTCAGGACAACAATATAGGTTCTGATAACAATCACATGAATTTCTTATTCAAAAGTCACAACAACAACTAACACACAGGCTGCTAATACATGGCATCACAACAAAATCTCAAACACATTATCTCTATCTTTCATTGGTTGCCTTTTTAGTGTGCCTTCCATCTTTTATTGACCAAGGGAAGGAGGTTACAACTACCTCATAAATGCCTCGAGGAATGTGCTCTTTTGGGTTGGTACAATAACCTCATAAAGGCCTCAATGAATATGCCCTTTGTGGAAGTCTCTGAAATACCATGTAGAAATTTCACTGAAATTGCACTCTCCGAAACTTCATCTTAATCTTGAGGCTTCCTAGATATATTTTGTCTGAACATTTTTTTAGTGAATTTCCTGTCTATATTAAATAGTAGAAGCTAAATATACAAAAATGTACAATTATAACAACTAGGGATGCCCTGTGGGAATCCCCGGTTGTAGCAAAAGTTGGCCTGATGCCATTGTTCAACAAAACCCAAGTTTCACAATTCATGCTATTTTCTAGATATACTATGGATAAAGTCAAAAAAGTTTGACTACTAACCTTCATAGCTAAGATGATGCAGACTATTAGAAAAAGCCATAAGCAACTCATTGATAACATTGATTTACTGACCCTTAGATTGCTTATGATTCCCTTGAAGTGGGGCAGGGATGTCCTCCTCAGGGCCAAAGCTTTCCTCGAGCTCATGGGCTAGCGCCTGAAGCTTCAATAGAGACAACTCCTGCTTTTTATTTAGAATTGAAAACCTTTCTTCAAGCTTGTCAATCTTGCCAACAATTTATCCTTTGCTTCCTTTATCCCTTACAAATGTTTATTTTTCATGATTTCCCAGACTGATAATTACCTCCAATGATTTCTCCATTAATTTATTTTGTCACATTAAACACTAAAAAATTATACATTGAAAATCTTCAATAGTATAAACAATAAAGCCAGTAGGATCATAAACAGACAACCAAATAAGGGGCACAAAAAATTATCCTAGGAAAACCCTAACTAGGGAAAAACCCAACCTTTTCTTAGAGAAATTGTGCAATTCAATAAGAGATACAATCTGAACTTTCTAGTCAACTAAAAATCAAACTGACTAGTAACCAAATCCGTGTCAAACCTGGTCAACCAAGGGCAAATTTGGCTTCCTGAAATTTCGGTCCGCTACCTCATAAATCATCCTTCTAAACTCCTGTGTGTGAATAGAAGATGAATATGAGTGATTCAAATTGGCACCAAGAGAGGAGGACGAATATTCTTTATCTAGTGATCTAATGAGCCCGAATAGGTGTGTCCTTTGGGGCTCGCTGACTTGAACAATATGGAGCCTACTTGTATTTTTGGAGGCAAAAATTCAAAAATTTAAATTTCTTTTTTTTTGGGCTAACTTTAGTATCGACCAAAGCTACAATAAAATCAACACTCCCTCTTAGCTAGGGAGGTATTCATAATGACTTCTTTAGATGTTCTCTTGTTGAAAAATTTCTTTATACCAAGAAAGGTTTAACAAGCCTAGTTATGTTGATGAATCCATCCACCTTATGTTCTATACCAGAACCATGTGGAAAGTGTCCCCGCATCATCATCAAATAAAGGAACTAGCTACCCACCAGTCCTTGGGTCACCAATCTACCAAGTTGTCAGTTGGAGTCTTGTCAGGAACCCACTTGATCCATGGTGGCACTTGGGGCCCATTTACCATTCCCACATGCTGTCACATGCTATTGAATGGTAAAAATACTTGACCGATGCTATAAGGCACAAGCTCAACCCACTAACCAAACCCCATGGCAATATGGTCAGATAACCCCTGACCAAGGGAGCAATCCAGGCCTTGATGCTAACTAGGCCAATCTCCCCAACCATAAACCATGGCTTCTCGGTAAATACCCATGACCCAAGGGAGATTATTCGCCTCTTGATGTTACGACATCAAGAATCTTTCAACCAAGGGAAGCATTCTTAATTACTCAAGGCTTGTCCTGGAAGTATGCCAACTTCATCAAGGGACAGAGGCTTTGTGAGAATGTCAACAATCAACGTGATGATAGAAATATATAGGAGCCTCACTGCTCCTTTTGTACCACGTGCTTTGACTTGTCATCACGGTCGTATCTCGCACTTGATCAAACAATTCTACAAGTAGCTTCTGAAGCAACACTAATTCATGACTCGTGAAACATACCACAATATACTTTGCTTTAGTAGTACTATCAACTTCTTGCTCATCATAGTAGACCCCAAGTTGAATATGTGAATCCCTGCAACTGTATGAGACACATCTCGATCCATATCCACTTGTACCATGTTGGTACCTCAACACACGTTGTGCCACATGCCCTGGTTCAACCGTAAACTAACGAGCTTAAATCCATCACCACAGTTGCTTTTCGGTCACCGTGACTGGGTACTCCCTCTAACGCTGAAACAAATTCTGCTGAGACAATCCAGGTTGCTCCCTCTGCTACTCAACTTCATCAGAATGGACACCATGGGAATGGCCATTTACTTGCTGTCCATCATCCCAAATCTCTGAAGGATCATAATAATACACGTCCTTTTGACCAAGGAAGATCTCACCTGGATTTTGCCACACCTCTAGTCCAAAGAAGTAACATATCCAACGAAGATCCTTCATCTCGATTCTAGAAATGAACTCCCTTTGTCATCACTGCTCCCTCTATCACAAAAACAAATCTTCCTGCCACTGCTGCTCCCTTTGACAAGTGATTCCTCCTACTCTCATTAGAAACAAGATCAACCAAGATATCCCAGATATCCATACCAAGTCTGAGGTCCGTGCAAATCTTTCTCCAATTTGTAAACATGAGATCCCCTCTCATGTATCGCAAAGCCCAAAGGTTTTTCTTTGTACACTTCTTCTTTTTGACAATTGTAGCAAATGTCTCCTCATAGTCCTCTCCCTCTTCCTGGTAGAATCCTCACTTTGTACTCCTCTATGCTGCCATCTACCAAATGCTTGATCTTGTAAAATCCACCTTCAAGTCATCACTGAGTTTCCACAGATCTCGGCACAATGACATTTTTCAAACTTGCTGGCTTGCCTACTTTCTCTAAACAAGTAGCTTTTCCGGTCATCAGGAATGATTATAGATGCCAGTACAATTTTTCTCTCCACAAAACATTGACTATGGGAGAATCGTCTTGCCGCAAATTTTGCTTTGTTCTTCCAATACTTCTACCTGCTGCCAGAGCCTTTGCAACCTATAGGATGTACTTGCAATCCTCACCAGGAGGCCGATGGAAGAATAATTGTAACCTAGCAAAAGAAACAAAGATGAGGCTAACTAATAGCAAAACAATAATGATCAAGGAAGAGAGATATATAATACTTATCTTTTGAGGATTGTAAAGAATCTCCCTCTTGATCCTTGCCTTCCTGCAGAAATCATTGAAATCTATCTGCAAACTCATTATCCTTGTCCTCATCATCAGCATGTTGGTTTCCTTTCCTTCATGAGCTAGCGTTTCTTCTTTCAGCAGAAACTTTGATCTAGGTCCAGCTCTAGGGTTTTATCCACAAATCCTAGGGCTTTCTTATTCAAGACTTTTAGTCTTCTAGGGTTTACAAACCCTAGATTTCTAGTTCTCATCTACACATTTTGTAAGTCCAGCAGACTTTGTCATATGCACATTTTTCCATATCCAAATGTCTGAAATCATAGTCCCTATGCCTTTGCATATGAGATGAAATCCATCATGTCATCAATCAATCAAGGATGTTCTGTCTTGGTGATGTATCAAGATTAATGGTCCATTTTTGTAGGGTTTGTATTCTGCCTCCTTTTAAGTTTGTAAAGAAACAATATCCTCCAACTATCATCAAGGACAAACGTAGCAGGTCGAGTCATAGATACAAATATCCAAGGAGGGTATGACGTACCAATGTCCTCTATACCGTCTTACAAGAGAACTTGCTCCACGAACCAACTCTTAATAAATGAACAATCTTCAAGTGACATGGGCAAGGTCCAGATTTCCTTCAGAGTTATTAGCAAGTTCTGTTCATAGGATTTGTTCACAGATGATTGCTCTCGGACTTTTCAGACTAAGTAGCTCAGCCTCTTCGAAACAGTTGTAGCAATAGCAACAATTTGTCCTTTACAAGTACACCTCCAGTCCTGAAGGTGACTCGGTCTTCACAACAAAAATTCAGTCCCAAAAAACTGATGAGGAACTCGACCTCTTCTTCACTGTAAACTTATGAATGCCCTTACAATTACCATGTCAGTAAAATTGAACTCTGCCCCTTCTAATTGGATACAATTTCAGGCTGTCTTCCAAAGCTGTCACAGAGGCTTCTTTTATACAAGATTGACCCTTCTTTAATCATGACAGTGTTCATCTTCAAGATAGCTCTCTGCTTTTAATACAAGGCAACATATCACACTTCAGGTTGCCAAGAGATTTCTGTACAGGTGTACTTCATAATCAACTAGCCCCTTAGGTTTAGAATAGCACAGGTTCATTAATAATTTCCCATAGCATTTAAAAGGAATGTTTGAGATCCATAGCTCCTTGTTCATTAAATCAGGAGGTCCTGAATAGGCCTTCCCTTGATGGCAACATTTCCTTCTTTCAAAACTCGGCCAAAGATGTTTTCTGTAGTCCAGAATTCGTTCTCCAATCAGACTTAGAATAAATTACTAGGCCCTAGTCTTCTTGAGTGGTTGAGATGGATGCGCGTATAATCAATATTTTTAACATATGGAGCAATAGTACGATCTTGAACAAACTTATTACCTTTTTCCATATGGAGCTGCAATAAACAAGATCTTCTAAATTATTAGCAAACTAAGACCATCTTGGCTGGCCTTCTGAGGCATTTCATCTCTACTTTAAGAGTTAAGAGACCTCTCGGTCCCTTCTAAGCTTCCTGCCTTCTGTCTTGAGGACATTTTTGGACTCTGGTAACATCCTGAGGCCTTTTGGTCTCTCTAACAGATGAGGCCCGAAACTTAGGGCTTCGTCCCTTTTCCTAAAGTCACCAAAAAGCTTCACTTATATCAGCAGGTCTTGGCCTCACTAAAATTGCAATTTTCTACAAGGATGAATGTCAACAAGTATCTTCTGTTGTATTTTAAGAAACAGAAGCTCCCATTGGATCTTAGTCAAGCTGATGAATGCTTCTTTAGGACAGACATTCCAAAGACTTGTCTCGTCTTTCATGACTGCTCTATAACCTGGCTCTGATACCATGTTGATTTCTCATGATTTCCTAGAATTATAATTACTTCCAATGATTTCTCCATTAATTTATCTTGTGTAACATTCATCATCAAGCAATTGTACATAGAAAATCTTCAACAGTATAAACAATAAAGCCAGTAGGATCATAAGCAGACAGCCAAACAAGAGACACAAAATTTTAAATTGGAAAAACCCTAACTAGGGAAAACCCTAGCAACCTTTTCTTAGAGAAATTGTCCAATTCAACAGGAGATACAATCTGAACTTTCCAGTCGAACAAAAATCAAACTGACCAGTAACTAAACCCAGGTCAAAGCCTGGTCAATTAGAGACAAATTCGGCAAGGATGAATGTCAACAAGTATCTTCTGTTGTATTTTAAGAAACAGAAGCTCCCTTTGGATCTTAGTCAAGCTCATGAATGCTTCTTCAGGACAGACATTCCAAAGACTTGTCTCCTCTTTAATGGCTGCTCTATAACCTGGCTCTGATACCATGTTGATTTTTCATGATTTCCTAGAATTTTAATTACTTCCAATGATTTCTCCATTAATTTATCTTGTGTAACATTCATCATTAAGCAATAATACATAGAAAATCTTCAACAGTATAAACAATAAAGCCAGTAGGATCATAAGCAGACAGCCAAACAAGAGACACACAATTTTAAATTGGAAAAACCCTAACAAGGGAAAAACCTAGCAACCTTTTCTTAGAGAAATTATCCAATTCAACAGGAGATACAATCTGAACTTTCCAGTCAAATAAAAATCAAACTGACCAATAACTAAACCCAGGTCAAACCTGGTCAGTTAGAGACAAATTCGGCTTCCTGAAATTTCGGCTTGCTGCCTTAGAAATCGTCCTTCTAAACTCCCATCTGTGAACAGAAGATGAATATGACTGATCCGAATCGGTGCCAAGAGAGGAGGATGAATTGTCTATATATAGTGATCTAAGATTCTAATGAGCCCGAATAGGTGTGTCCTTTGGGGCTGGCCGACTTGAACAATATGGAGCCGACTTGTATTTTTGGAGGTGAAAATTCAAAATGTAAATTTCTTTCTTTTGGGCCGACTTGAATACTGACCGAAGCTACAATAAAATCAACACAAAACAGTCTGTTCCAATATAAGAAATAACAGTTGCAAAAATACCTGAGAAGATGCCTCCAAGGTGAGTGAGTTTGCTACTGCTTGATTGACTAAGGTTTCCCCTTCTCTGTCAACTAGGAAGAGCTTGCTAAACACTGTGGGAGCTTAGGAATAAGACCTTGCTCGGAATTGATGTCTTGCTGAAGAAGATCCCTCCACAGGGCCCCTCTACCCGATGTTCCTCTTTGAACCTTGGCCTGCATTCTTTCTTGGAACTTTGCGACAAATGTGAATGCTGTTGATGCCCCTTCGATGCTGTCACCTCCATGCTCCCTTTCCTTTGGAAACGAGCCTACAAAGAACGTTTTTCCTTGACTGAAATTCCTAGAGTACACATCTGCAATAGGGAGGACTCCAAAAGGGGGTCCTCCTTTGACGTTGCTGGAATCGGAGACTTGTATAAAGAGACAAAGTGATGAGACCAACTAGAGAACCAAGGACCCAAACTAATTACCAGAATGAAAAGCATCATGTGGTGTGGGGGGAGGGCACTCTGAGTAGATGCCTGTTGCAGCTCGGAATTCCAAAGACTGACAAAGCATTCATTCTATAACACGTGCTGGTGGGTACTCTCTTGTCCTGGGTGTGGGATAATACTTTGCTATTTCAGACTGAGAATAAAACATATTAGTTGCCATGGAGAATTTGGTGGGTGGGCTGTCCATCAGGTTGAATATAGTCGCCTGCCCAAATGTCCATCGCCATAAAAACGCTGCCATTCCGCTTGCCAAGTGTGCCATGAGGTTGAAGCACCACCTGCCCCTCATCAATGTCTGTTTGTGTTTGCTTTTTAGGCACTCTGAACAGTCAACCTTAAGGCTGATCTGAAATATTAAATTACAGCAGTAATATTTTATTTCTCTTCTACCCTATTTCATATGGCAGCTCGATAGAATAAATAGTATGCAAATGTACTTCAATACCACAATGTTACAACTCTGAGGGTGAACTTTTTCAAGCATGTAACATATCTTAACTATCTTATTACAGCATTTTATAATAGCAGTAAATATGTCAAAATCGAAATCAAAATATACATCCATGTCTTTATGATATTTTGGAGACCTAGGACTTTGCATCTTCCTGTCTCAAAAGACTCCTAGAGGATAAGCTATACTTAATAATTAGATTGTTCCCTGGACGATTTCTGCTTGTCTGTGCTTTTCAGCACCAAAATGTCGTACATATCATTGGCTGGAAAAGGTCATTTCAAAAACAAAGAAACTAACTTTTCACTACATAAGAAAAAACAGATTATAAATTTTCTGAGCATTATTGGACAATCTGGACATAACAGGAACGAGACATTCCTCCTTAATCTGTTCTGATAACATTTATTTGTGCGAAGATAGAGGCTAGAGCTTCTTTAGATAATCTTTTTGCCCACTTATTGAATTCCTTGTAGATGTGAGCAAAGGACATATCAAAAAACTTCCTTCCTTCCCACATCATGTTATCCTTGATTGGTGTCAGCACCAAGTTTTGTATATGATTCCTTCCATTCCCCAGTCTATAATCATTTTAGAGTCTGTCATAACCTGAAGGCTGGCAAATCTCTTCTGAAGCAATTCTCAAAAGTAACCATAAGGCATAAAACTCTCCTCTATTGTTAGAGTCCCTTGACCTACTTCATATCGATTATAATAAAATGTTTATCTTCTCTAAATAAAATGTCACCAGCCCCAGACCTACCATGAGTTCTGATGGGTTATTTTAATTACCTTCTAATTATTTAGCAGATAAATGAGGAACTGTGCATTTAATTATGAATTTGGTACTCATATGGAACTTGTGAACTGCCATGCACTGTATATGCTAGTACAATACTCTGAAGTGTCAATGAGGTTGTAGAATTCTAGATTGTATGTTTCAGAGCAAGTTATTAATATCTTCTACAAGTCACCGAAGGAAGAATACCACACTTGCAAAATTGAAATAGCATACTTCTACCTAGTTGGCCTAGGAAGCTTAATGCTGTAACTCCCAACACAGGTAGAACAATCCACACAGGGAGAAAGTAAATTACAGAGGCAGAAATAAGTCACACAAGAAGTAAAGTGGTGACTTGCTCAAGGTTTACGGTGATCCTGATCTCTGGTACATAGATGCATATGCAATGGTAGAATGCTGATAAACTTAGAGTGTACAAAATCAAATCCAATAAAATAAAGTAAAGGCAACATTGTAAATCTAGAAAACAGAGTAATGAAATACAGCCCTTGTAAAACCGAGTAAGTTACCTATTCAGAATTATGAGCTGCAACAATATAAGGAAACAGAATAACTTAACAGATTAATCAATAGCATAAAAGTTGTTCAGCCAATTAGTGAGTTGCAATTGTTTACAGAACCAAAGTAATCTATCAGATTAGCGAGTTGCAGCAGTATACGGAAACATAGTAATCTATCAAATTAGCAAGTTGCAACAACATACAAAAACTAAGTAATTTATCATATTAGTGAGTTGTAGTAGTATAAAGGAAATGGGTTACAGAAATATAAATAAAACTAAGAACTAATCTATATGGGTAAAGGCAGTACCTGACTAAGGAGAGGGCCCTACCTCCTTAAGCGAGGCATTATTTATAAAATTAGATTGCCAAAGTTAGCAGCACACAATTTTCACAGAGCAAAACAGTTTATAGAACAGAACCACAATTTTTATAATAACAGAAGTTCAAAAATCAAAATACAATTTATTCTGCCCTCCCTAGCTCTTGTAGAGCAAGGTATTTTATACACAGCACTGAAGTTTGGATTTGATTACGAGGTTGAAGGATGAAGCTGTTCCTTCTCAGTTTCAACAATTCACCAGAAAGTAGAAAGGATCAGACAAATGCTGACTCATTCAGCTGTTGTGACAGGTGGTTACTGGTCAATCTTCTGTTGTGGTTAGGTTTCCCTTGTTGGTGGCCTACTACCTCTTGTCACTTTCTTCATTAGGTGCTCAAATTGTCAACTTGCAACCTGTCCATGATTGTGCAATTGGAGGCTAGGTGGAGGTGCGCTGTGCCAACTGTCCCTAAGTGGCAATAGTTATCCTCAATGGTTAATTGTTGAGGTTTAACCGTGTTGCAACACCGATTTTGCTGGTGTGTTGTATCAATGGAGTTGTAGCACTGCACTTTGTCATGTTGTAGCGTTACACCTTGTTCATGTTGCAGCAGATAAGAGTTGTGGCTCCTGCCCCGTAGTCGTTGTAGCAGTGAGTGTTGCAACACCTGCTCTTTAGTTATGTTGTAAAAGTCGGAGTTGTAGCGATATAAGGGTGTTGCTGCAACCTAAAAGTGTTGTAGCAACACAAGAGGGTATTACAAGTTATTGTTTTAAAAAACGACCGAGTCGACTCTGACCCGGCCGAGTCAGACCGAGCCAATGCTTGGCCGGGTTGGCTCGTTGGCCGAAACAGAATGGCTGGCCGGGTTGTTACCGAGCCAGTCATTGACCCGGTTGACTCGGTAACAACTAGGCCGACTCTGTAATGACTCGGCCGGCTCGGTAACAACTCGGCCGGCTCGGCTCTTTAACAAAAATCCTGAAGCACATTAGTCAAAGTTGTTCCACCTCTTACATATCAATGGTTGGATTGTTGTTTATTGCATATTTATAGCCCTAAAGTAATCTATCACTGTGAGAAAGTTTTGAAAATTACAAGGTTGAAGTATGGTTATCCTAGTGGCATGAATTAGAAAACTGAAAAAATGCATTGAGCCATACAATGTTTTTAAAAAGACAAACATTCTAGCAATGGACTAATAAATACATATTTACCTCTGATTGTTCTGGAGCTTGACCAAAATTAAATCAAGGGTTTTGAGACTTCATTAGGGGTAGAGAATTGGTATTATTGTTGTTGTAGTCTAGTGATTGTCCTTAGGTTGAGGCAAAAAGGAATCTTGGCATTGGTGGCTAAGTATGAACTTTGTATTCGATAGTGCACTGGGTGCCATTTTGATATGATGGATATATTCATGAGCCTACTTTGATCATATGTTGTCTTCTCTCTATATTCTAAAGCGTTGTGTTTGGAAACATAAATGAAAATATTTAAAATAATGTTTTTTATAAAAAATAAATATTTATTGTATTTTTTACAACGACTGAGTCATTGAAATCAAACTAGTCGAGTCGATACCGAGTCGGAGCCGACCCTCGGCCGTTTCTGAACTGGATTTGGAGTTTTAAAACATTTACAACTATCTTTACTACTGCTTCAAGAGTGCCTACCTGAAGTGGTTCTCATGGACTCTCACAGGTTAGCATAAAAATTTAAATTCCTTCTTGAATACTTAAGAATGAACATTAAAGTGATATAATTGGAAGATAACTGTACTTTAATAAAATATGCATCAATATGGGCAAAATAGGTGATAAGGTGGTATGAAAGTGGAAAAGGGTACCAAAAAAGGTGTCAGATAGGTGTTAAAAAGATGCTAATTTGGGCACTCGTCAAGTTCCATGATATAAGAATGAACATTAAAGTGATATAATTAGAAGATAACTGTACTTTAATGAAATATGCATCAATATGGGCAAAATAGGTGATAAGGTGGTGTGAAAGTGGAAAAGGGTACCAAAAAAGGTGTTAAAAAGATGCTAATTTGGGCGCTCGTCAAGTTCCATGATAGGCAATGTAAAAAAATCCCCTAGGCACATCTTTGTTAATTTAGAGCCTTCAAGCTTCTAGTGGCTTAACTTTGGCAGGACTCTAAGGTCCTCCATAGGCATATTGGATTTGATTGATGACATGAATCATGGGAATGTCCTTTCCTTATAATCATATCGTTCCTTGCTAGTCACAATCCTTGTTTAATTTAGTTAACAACGGTATGTTCTATGCTTAGCACAATTTACTTCAACGTTCCTTTAGCAGCCCAATGACAATTTCCAATTTAGATTTCCAAGAGCAATCACATTAACCATAAATCACATTGACAGTAATTGTAGATAGAACAAGAATAACAGAAATGTAGAAGACAAGCCAAGACTAGAGGACACCAGATTTGGCGGATGCCAGGGAAAAACTCCAATGTGGGGAAAACCCTTTGATCAATTATTCTTAGTATTATATGAAATGTTCAGCAGAGAGAGAGAGTACAAAAAGTCAAAGTTGACTTGTCAAATCAAAGTCAAAGCAACCATGTCAAATCTGCGGTCAACTACAGTCAAATTAAGCCTTAATAAAAAAGTCAAAGATGGTCAACGTAGCAGCAAAACTTCCCCTTTGAGGCTCGGTCAAAGGCAATCAAACTTGGCCTCGAGGAGTGGCCAAAGTCAGAGCAAAACAGTAATAAAATCGATATTTTCCCCTTTTTTACGATTTTTTGGTTTTCTGGACTCTTGCCAATTTGATCCCTATGTGGATGTTTGCAACATTGCACAAGACATCGCCTTCTCTTCTTCTCCACAACAAGCATAACATGTAGCACTAGGGTTTCCAATGTTGGAAAATGCAAAGTGGCAGCAGTTAATTCCATTTTTCGTTAACCTTAATACTTGCTTGTGAACTTTATTCTTCTGCTTATGTTTCTTTATTAGATCTTCATCAAAAAAATATCAAGAGCAAAATAATAAAGACAGTGGACACAAAAATTAGGCTCCAAGCCAGGGCAAAACCCCTCCAAGGGGAAAACCCATAAACTTTTCTCTTTTTATATATTCTGCTTCAAATGAGGCAATAAAGACTTAAACCCTAGACCAAGTCCTCCAACTACCAAGTCAACCCTTCCAATATCACAAATCAATCCTGCATCAACCAGCTTCCAGTTGTAGCTTCGACCACAACTTCGACCTGCAACTTCGGCCCTTTCGCTGTTGCAGAAGCCCTAATCCAACTTCTCCTCGAGTCCTTCCTTGAGCAAAACACATCCTACCAAGGTCAACGAGGTTAAGATAGAGTATTCTCTCCTCCAACAACTAGATTCTACTCTTCGCTCCCCTGCAATTCAGACTTGCAGTTTTGGCCCTCTTTGTAGTTGTAGAAACCCTAGATTTTCACACGTGTGAGAGAGATAGAACCCAAAAACAAGTTCTCTTAGCCTTCTAGAACTTAGCTCTACCTTCCTTGACTCTTCTAACCTTAGAGTGAACCTTTTCTTGGAAGATCGAACTTGATGATGAGTGAATGCCAAATGAGTTCGAATTACTCCTTTATATAGCCTTTCTAAGGGGTCGAATTCCCTCCTTTAGGCCGACTTGTACTTTTCAGGTTTCCAGGACTTTCTAGACTCGAAATAAATTCTTGTACAAGATATATTTTGCTCAGAAGGGTCTTATAAACATGATGTTGATTCTCTTGACTTGTGACAATAAATCCTATGACCTAACAAAGCCTAAAAGCATGAAGAACATGGTTTTACCGAAAAGATCATCAATAAAGAGCATGAAACCCATGCTTTACAATAATAACTTTTTGTTTTCTTCTTTTGTTTGTTACATAAGATACATATTGAAATGAGTACAACAACAATTATGAAGACCGAAACTAGTTACATTTCCAACATCCAAATGCCATAAAACCATAGTTTTCTCCTTTCACAAGAGCTGTAAGATAAAATGCTTCCTTTGGTCCTTTAGGGTTTGTCCTAGACCCTAGTCTTCTTTGCCTTCTTAGGGTAAAACCCTAACTCTAGACTTCCCCTTGAAATCCCTCCAAGAACCTAGCGTCCAAGACAAAGAGAAAATATACATGAAGAAGATTACAAGAAGACAAGTTTGCCCTAGTATCACATCTCTAGCTCACATCAACTCAAGTATGTGATTTCAAGAATGAACAAGTACAACTATGACAATTGACTTTTTTCTTCCCCTATTCATATGAGAGGTGAGGGAGGCCTACAATACAATGTGGGCCTAATCTACTACAAGCAACCTAACTTTAACAAGGTAGGGCCACATGTGGAGCACTCCAACTCTATGTGGCACATGTCAAGCTCCAAAGCATGCATGTCCAACAAGCAAGGCTCCAAGGTATGCATGTCCAACAAGAAAGGATCCAAAGATGAATACAACAACAAAGCATCTAGTGCTCCTCCTACAAAGGCCTACAGAGCTCCAAAGCTACCTCCTAAGTTATCTATTCCTCTGGGTCCACCCAACCTATATGGTCTCTCCTCAACCCAAGCCTCATCAAGTCAAGTACAAGCATTCATGAAAGCAACCCAAGGTCCCCATGCCATCTAAGGCTCAATGCCTTCCTCCAAGATGCGTAACACTCCTCTAGGGCAAGTAGTCCTTCTAAGCAAGCAACTCCCTCTAATTGCTGGTGACATGAAGAATTTAGAAAGTCCATAGGTCTACAATGCTTCAAGGAAGAATTCCACACAAGCATCAAGTTAAGGCATAAAATTCAATGAGCAAGTCAACTCCAATGTGTATGTCCATCATGTTACAACCAAGGGTCTTCGATACACCACACACACCATATCACATGAAGCATCCCATGCATGGTGTAAACATTTTCGGAATAGCCTCAAAAGCTAACTTTCCCTCTTTACTAGGAAAGTGTCTTCACCAACACTAGTGTGCTTCCTTTGTAACTCAACCAAACTTGCCATCTGCAAATTTGAATCTGTAATGGACCTCCCTCATTTGTCACATAATCCACATATATCATTGGATATTCTTTAATGATGAATCTGTAATGAACCTCCCTCATTTGTCACATAATTTGCATATATCATTGGATATTCCTTAATGAGGGGGGTTAATATATCCTTATGCAATGCCATAAGCCATTGTGAGTATGAGAGGTAGGGTATTGAGGTTAGAATTTTTGAAGAGGTGTGGCACACTCAATATTGATTTAAAACATATCATATAATATACCAAATCAAAGCCCTAAATTGTCCTTCCAATGGCATTGGTCTAGTGGCAATCTGAGTATTCTATGGAAAGATATCTGCTTTGTATTCCACACGGTCATCATGGAAAAACAATTAATTCACTGATTTTAGATTAGCGATACTTGCACTTGCTGAACTTCAATTTGGACAATTTTTTTTGAACTGGTTGTTTTTCCATGAGGAACTCAAATATATAGTTAGTTTCTTCAAATTCTGCTCATAAAGCTACAACAATTGATTTGAAGATCACAACCCTTTGGTTTCCATTTGAAAACCTGCAAAAATATATATATTTTTTCTTTTTTTTGGCCCAAGAAAGAGCTCTAACACCACTTGTTACCCAAGAAATTCAATCACAAACAAGATATTAGAAATGCTTCACACTATTGATATCAAAACATGTTAATTTTAGGCAACAATGGTATGTTCTATGCTTTAGAGCAATTTTACTTCAATTTCTTTATTAGCCCAGTATCAATATTCAGATTAGCAATCACATCAACATGATAGTAAAATGCAGATAGAACATAAACATAAACAGTAGAAGACAAGCCAAGACAAGGACGCAAGATGTGGCACCAGCGAGGGACAAACCCCAAAGTGGGGAAACCCTTGATCAAATCTTCTTTTAGTCTTCAATAGTTCAACAGAGAGAGATAGTACAATTTACAAATCTGATAATTTATAACAACAACAAAAGAGCCCTAACCAGAAAAGTCAACGCTGGTCAACAAGGCAGATTTGACCCTCAACAGATTGGTCAACATCAGTCAACTTCGACCTCCAAACAACAAGATGAATCAACCCTCAAAACAACCCAAAAACAGGCCAGTCAAAATCTGGTCAAACAACCCACCTGCGGTCAACCCTAGCTGCAGTCAATGCTGGTCAACAATCAACGTTTAGCCTCGATTTCAATGCCCAGAAATGTGGCCTGTCCAAACAAAGATAGCCCTCACAAAAACACAGTCAAAGGAGGACAACGCATGCTCGTTAACACTTGGTCAAACTGTCCAGAAATTCGGTCTCTTGAAATTTCGGCCTCCTGAAATTTCGACCTCTTGAAATTTCAGTCTCCTGAAATTTTGGCCTCTTGAAATTTCGCTCTCTTGAAATTTCAAACATGTGTAGAGAGAGAGGCCCAGAAATCGGTACCCAATCAATGAGAGAGAGAGAGAGAGAGAGAGAGAGAGAGAGAAGCGTGTCGAAATGAGGCTAAGTCACCTTCTATTTATATGCAATGTTGAGGATGAATAGACGTGACTGTTTGGCTTCTGAGCCTACATAA
This sequence comes from Pinus taeda, assembly GCA_000404065.3. Taxonomy (NCBI): domain Eukaryota; kingdom Viridiplantae; phylum Streptophyta; class Pinopsida; order Pinales; family Pinaceae; genus Pinus; species Pinus taeda. The sequence goes on from APFE030275009.1 coordinate 51,302, forward strand.
GTTTGCCGGTCGACCTTGACAATGTGACCATAATCAAAATAAATTCATAACTTCATTTGTACATGTCAGAATCAGATGATCTTTAAATCAATCCTACCCCTCTCGGAGATAAGAATCCAAGAAAAATATCAGCTATCATAAATAAGATGACCCATGTGGAGTTTGGCCCTAGTTGCCAATTTTACACTCCCTCACAACTAGGGAGAAATCCATCTGCTAATTCATCTGGCAATCTGTACTATCTCTGCCATCAATGCATTGCTCTGCTCTGCTGAACTATGAAGAAGAAGTGATCAAGAATGTATCATACCATTCTCTATTGACCCGAAGTCAGTCCCAATCAAAAGAGAGTGTGTCATATAACTCTTATTGAATCGAAGACAGTCCAATCAAAAGAGAGTGTCTCATACCACTCTTACTTACCTGAAGTCAGTTCCAATCAAAAGAGAGTGTTTCATACCACTTTTACTGACCTGAAATCAGTTTCAATTGACCCCAGATCAATATCGGTCATCCTAGTATAGGGAGTACGGTAGTACATGATGTGTCCATCGGTGGTACTATGGTCCCTATCCTCATTTCCCTACTCATTGGCTAGATGAGAGGTACTTCCCATTAGTCCCAAACTGCATGGGTAAGATGTCTCAGCAGGAGAAGGATGAACAACTTATCTTGCCTACATGTCGCCAAGGGGTATCGTAGGGGAAGGCTGAATCATTCGCCCTGTAAACAACAAACAACTAGGGAAGGTTGAACCACTAACCCTATGGTTGCTCATCACTCCAAGAAGTACCCTAAGTCCACCGGAGCTCCCAGAGCTCAATGTCCATCTCATATAGGACCCTCATAAGAGGGTCTCTCCATGACGCCAAGTCGTTCTCAGAAGGCCAAGAACTTGACCTTCCCTAGGAGCTTTGCCAGAATATTGACAACCTGCTAATCAATACCAATGTGATGGAGCCTTATTGCTCCTCGTTGTACCATATCTCGAATAAAGTGGTACTTGATATCTATATGCTTGGAGCGATCATGAAACACAAGATTCTCTGATAATTGGATCCCACTTTGGTTGTCGCAGAGGATCACGGTGGTATCTAGCACATGTCCAAACAGCTCAATGAAGAGCTTCCTCAACCAGACAACTTCATAGGAGGCCATACTAGCAGCTATGTATTCGGCCTTGGCGGTGCTCAAGGCAACTGATTTCTGCTTCCTGCTCATCTAGGATATCAAAGCAGAACCCAAAAAACAACACCTAGAAGTGCTCTTGCGATCCACCACATTGCCAGCCCAATCAGTGCCAGAATAACCATGCAGCCTCACATCTCCGATAGTGTATCTCAGTCCATGAGTGATTATGCCCGGAAGATATCTCAAAAGATTCTTGGCACCTATCTAATCTATTTGATGAGGCTCAACCATATATTGGCTCAATGTGTTAGCTGCAAAACATATGTGCGGTTGGGTGTTCACTAAGAACATCAGTACTCCTATGAGTTGACGATACTCAGAAGCATTTCCCAATTCAGGTCCAGCAACACTACCACATAACTTCTTAAAGTTAAGTTCCATCGGAGTAGTCATAGGTTTGCAGTCCACCATCCCAAATCTTTCCAATATCTTCACAACATATTTTCCTTGAGAGAGGAAAATTTCACCTGACTTTTGCCAAACCTCCAACCCTAGGAAATAGTGCATCGGTCCTAGGTCCTTCATCTCAAATTGAGAAGCCAACTCCCTCTTACATTTGTGAATGAGAGGGTCTGCACTTCTATCAACTCCATGCTTGATTTTGTAGCGCCACTTAGAGGTGACAACCGATTTGTCTTGGGGTCTAAGGACCACATCCCAGACATCATTATTCATAATTGACTCATATTCTTCATGTATAACATCCTTCCATACTTGATGCTTCATTACTTCTTCGAATGATGAAGGCTCATTTTGAATGATAGTGCTCATGGTGGTCAAATATCCTTGATACCTGTTCGGCTTCTTGCTTTCACAAAAATTCCCCCTTGGTGCAATGTGTCTCTCGGCGTCTTCGAGAGTCTCCCTAAGCCATGAGGGTCCCCTTTTGGAGGAGGAGGGCTTATGAGGAGGATCAATAGGATCCATAGGTTTATCAACATCAGGCCTTGTTCTGTCTTCTTTTGCACCCGGATTTCCGGTGTTAGCTTCTTTGTCCTTCCTTAGGATAGGAAGGTTGTTGATCTTCCTGAGGGTCATATCTTCGTCGAAGGTGACATCATGACTTATTTCAACTTCTTTTTGACCAGCCACATAAATTCTATATCCCTTAGAATTTTCGCTATAGGCCACAATGGTTCCTTTCTTCCTAGATGCACCCAATTGCTTCTTTTCTCTTTCGGTACATGAAAATATACGGGACTTCCAAAAATTCTAAAATGAGAGACATCGGGTTTCTTACCAGTGAACATTTCTTCGGGAGTCTTAGAGTCCAATGCTTGATGAGGGCATCGGTTTTGAACATACACGACGATATTTACAACTTCAACCCATAGGAATTTCGGAAGGCCATGATCATGAAGCATGGCACGAACTGCTTCTACAATAGAGCGATTCTTCCTTTCAGCCATACCATTTTGCTCAAGAGTGTATGGCGTTGTAGTCTCCCTCTTAATGCCAACTTCTCTGCAATAATCTTGGAATTCATTGGATTTGTACTTAGTCCCGTTATCGGTCCTCAATATGTTGATTTTCTTCTCGGATTGGTTTTCGATCAAGGCTTTGAAGTGTCGGAACCAGGTGAACACTTCATCCTTCTTCTTCAAGAAGTAGATCTAGGTCTTGTGGGAATAATCATCCATAAAAGTGAGATAATATAAGTATCCTCCCAAAGAGTTTACAGGCATCATACCAAATATGTTGGAGTGGATCAATTGCAATATATCTGTGGTCTTGCTATTACTTTGAGGGGAATGGCCCCCTTGTAAGTTTTCCTTAGGCACATCCCAGACATACAACTTCATGCTTTACTTTGAACTCGGGCATACTTGTCACCATCTGTCTCAAATCGGGTAGGGCCTTATAATGAAGATAGGCAAACCTCCAGTGCCATAGTTCAGATTGTAGAGATGTGTCACCAGACATGGCTCCCAATGGACTTCCTCCAACTTGATGCAAAGTGTCAACCCTGAACCCAAGAGTAAAAGCATCTTTAAAATTTCTTTTCCAAATACGTACCTTTCCATCGATGAATGCCACCTTGAATCCTTTGTCCTCCATGGCTGAAATGGACACCAAGTTTGTTCTTGAGATCAGGTACATATAATACTTCTTGCAAATGGATAATGTTACCTTGATTCAATTGAAGGGTAACATTCCCTACTCCCTTCACGAGATACCTGACTCCTTTTCTATCAGATTAGAGAGGGCTTCCTTGTATCTGATGAAGTGCCTTGAAGCACCACTATCAATCAGCCAATTTCCCAAAGTGTCTGGAGGAGAGGCAGTGGAGAGGGTCGATATAAGATAGTACTCTTTTTCCTTATTGTTAACAACATTTGATTCTTCATACCTGGGGTTCCTTGATTTCTTGGAGGGGCGACTATTTCCTTGATGTCCTGCATTCTTTTTTCCTTTACCATTGGACCTGCCATTCCTTTGATTGTTGTTGAAGTTGCCCCTGGAATGACTGTGATCATCATACGATGTGTCCCTTCTATTTGGGCACTCCCTTGCATAGTGGCCAAACTTACTGCAAACAAAGAACCTGCCCTTCCTTCCTCCCTTAGATCCAGGCTTTCCATGGAAATGACCTTTAGACCCTGCATTGTTTCTCCTTTTGGCATGAGCGGAGAAACTAGTGGGGTTGCTTCTATTAGAAGGCATTTCTTGCTCCACCATTCTTGTTTCTTCTTGAATGCATCTCGACATCAATTCTTCAAACCCTGGAATTTGATGATTGTTGAGGTTGGTGATTCTAAATACATACCACTCAGGTGGGAGTCCTCCGATGGTGGTGAGAGTAAGTTCCCTGTCAGGAATGACTTCTCCAATCGAGAGTAGATCATTCTTGATCTCAGTAATTGTTGTCCTTGCCCTTCTTAATATTCTTCAACTTATTCTTGAGAAATAGAATTTGATTAGCATTACTAACCTTGAACATGCCGACCAACCTGTCGTAGATCTCCTTGGAGGTCTTCAATTCAGAGATGTAGGCCACTAGATGCTTGTCAATGGAATCCTGATAATCTTCTTTGCTTTGACTGTAGCCCTATTGTACTTGGTCTTCACAAGAGTCGGTGCATTTGAAGGAGGTTCAGGGATTTTAACATGCAATCATTTCTTTTTCTTCCAAGGTCATATCAAAAGACATCTTCCATCCATGATAGTCAGATTTATCATGGAGCTTGCTAGGATGAGGAACCCATTGAACCTTTTGTCCTTGTCCAATTGCCTTTGGTGATTTCTCTTTTACTCTTGCTTGGGCTTTGTCTTCATCTCAACTCTGATACCATGTTAATTTTAGCCTACAATGGTATGTTCTATGCTTTAGAGCAATTTTACTTCAATTTCTTTATTAGTCCAGTATCAATATTCAGATTAGCAATCACATCAACATGATAGTAAAAATGCAGATAAAATATAAACATAAACAGTAGAAGACAAGTCAAGACAAGAGGACACAAGATGTGGCACTAGCTAGGGACAAACCCCAATGTGGGGAAACCCTTGATCAAATCTTCTTTTAGTCTTCAATAGTTCAACAGAGAGAGATAGTACAATTTACAAATCTGATAATTTATAACAGCAACAAAAGAGCCCTAACCAGAAAAGTGAACGCTGGTCAACAAGGCAGATTTGATCCTCAACAAATTGGTCAACTTCAATCAACTTCAGCCTCCAAACAGCAAGATGAATCAACCCTCAAAACAACCCAAAAACAACCTAGTCAAAATCTGGTCAAACAACCCACTTGCGGTCAACCCTAGTTGCAGTGAATGTTGGTCAATAGTCAATGTTTAGCCTCGATTTCTGTGCCTAGAAATGTGGCTTGCCCAAACAGAGATAACCCTCACAAAAACAGTCAAAGGAGGTCAACACTTGCTGGTCAACACTTGGTCAAATTGTCCAGAAATTTGGTCTCTTGAAATTTTGCTCTCCTGAAATTTCGGATGTGTGGAGAGAGAGAGGCCCAAAAATTCGTACCCAATCAATGAGAGAGAGAGAGAGAGAGAGAGAGAGAGAGAGAGAAGTGTGTCCAAATGAGGCTAAGTCACCTTCTATTTATACGCAACGTTGAGCATGAATAGATGTGATTGTTGGGCTTCTGAGCCTACATAAGTTTGTTGGCCGACCTTGGCAATTTGACCATAATCAAAATAAATTCATAACTTCATCCGTACATGTCAGAATTGGATGATCTTTAGATCAATCCTACACCTCTCGGAGAGAGGAATCCAAGAAAAATATCAGTTGTCATAAATAAGATGACCCATGTGGAGTTTGGACCTAGTTGCCAATTTTAACATAACCCTTAAGGTAAGGCAACACCTTATAATCTTACCGAAGGAATCCACCCCTGTTCACTTGCCTTTTAAGGATGGGTGACCTCTCAATGAGCTAAGCTCCAAATACATATGTTAACTTTGGGAGTGCAGTGGCTCATGAATGGATGATGCAAGTGGAGGTCCATTGCCATTATATTCAACCAACTCATGGAAAATGGAGGAATAAAGTTGCAATATTGTGAAATTTAGGAATAGATAAAAAACATTTTCACCAAGCCTCTTGTTAAGCCAATAGGCGTGTTTATTTTGGAATAGGGCTTCCAGAATTTTAATTTAGTTATCAATATTTGTTAGGTGGATGGTAGGGATTTAACCTCCACGTAATATTCTAGGATATTCTTAGTAGTATTCACAAATCAAAGGTTAAGATTTCTCTCCAAAGTAGTTATGCCCCTTTTTCCTTTTTAATTAAATTGTTTAATTAAAAAAAATGTCATATGAAATGAGTTATGATTTTTCAGGCATGTGGTATTGATAAGCTATGGTATTGGGCCATGGCATTGTAACAAAATCTATTTACATATTAAGAATCTCCATGATAAAGTGGCGGGTGAATCTTCTTGGCAAAGAATCTTGTACATGTTTTTTTAAATGTATATTGTTTAACTTATATATATATATATATATTTTTATAATTAATAATAATAATAAGAACTTAGAATAATGTTGTAATCAACATTTACCAACCATTTCATTTATATTGCTTTGCTAGTTACATATAATTTTATAATGTTTTGGATAACATTGGTGTAGTTTGACATATGGCCATTAATGGAGGGTGATGGAGTATATGTAGTATAATGGCCATATTACACTGTATTTTATATATTAGAATGCTTTTGAGTTAGTGTTCATATAAAGTCACTTAAAAAAATTATTGTCATTTGTTTATAGTTGTGCAATGTTGAAGTCCATCTCACCCACGAGACATATTACTTTGTTATCTCAGCATGCATATTTATTAAGCAATCATTTTTTCTTCTCCCTTCAACTATATGTATTATTGTTTATTTGAATAGTTTATAAACTCAAGGACCAAAGATCCAAATTATGTCTATTACTCCCTTGGAAAAATCTTGTGTGTTTCTGAACTACTATCTAGAAGGACAATGAGGAATGGATTTTTAAGAGGTAACAAATTTATTGGAATCCTTAACATTTGGCTTCCAATAATTTTAACCTATAACTCTATAATTTTTTACTAGGGCCAAAATTTATTTAGCTTACTGAATAAAAATCTAGTGTAAATCAAGTTATCTTTAGGAATCAAGATCTAGACATAGGCTTAGGAACTTTATAATCTTTATAGTGAGCTTCTTATTTTAATTTGTATGAAGTTTGCTATATTGGACTAAAACACATTTATAGATCCTAGAGCAACTATTGGATGCTTAGTATGTCTTTAACAACATGCATTTATTGTTGAATTTAGGCTTCTGTGATCCATATCAAGTTTGTTGAGAATATTTTTTTTGTGTGAATCACATTAGAATACATTTGTCGACGCGTTTCGAACCAGCGAGTGTGGTTCATCGTCAGGACAAGTTGAAGAACCAGATCTTGGCTGCAAGTTAAATAGATAGAGCAGATCATCCAACGACTATATTCGATTAGGACTATATTGGATTGGGCAACTAGACTGGATCAACGACTATATATGACTAGGAAATGGCTAGCTAGACTGGACCAAGGGATAGGGACAAGGAAAAAAATATAATTAGTTAATTAGTTAGTAAGTTAGTTTTATATCTATTATCATATTTAAATGCAGTAGTCTATAACGCGACTTTTTGAAAACCTTTCCGGTGGTTTTTTCCGGTCAAAATCCGGCGGGAATTCATTGGAATCCCAAGTTTGATAGCTAGTTTCTGCACAATCAATGGCTCCCAGGGGTTTTTCAGGGTGCTGAATCCAAATATACAGTTAAAAAACCATTTTAACTGCTAAAAATCAAGATTTAACCTCATTTCTTCTGCCGGATTCCGTCACCGGAATCTCCAAAAAGTCGCATTATAGACAACTCCTATTTAAATAAGGTAATGTATGTATTTAATTAATATGAATCAATTAGTTATCAAAAGGCTTATATTAAAGTTATATAATTAAATAGTTAGTTAATTAATTGTAAGTTAGTTTTGTTATAGTTATTACCATAAAAAGTAATTGTTTGAATAACCCATTAATAGATCTATTTATTATTATTAAAACTATTTAATAAATATAACTTAAAATCATTAAGCTATTAAATATAAACTTAAAACTATCTAATTAAATATAAAATTTAAATCATTAATAATATATAATAATTTTATTATTATTAAAAGGATAACTTATTAAGTTAGTTAGACCCCTTAACGCCATCCGTAGCTCCCTTCGATCGACAGAAAGCCCCAGTTGACCCCAAGGACATGAAAGGTGTCTATGTTATTCCCTGTTCCTGTGGGACCCATTATGTTGGTGAGATTGGTCGTTCTATTAATCAGAGGATTAGTGAGCACTCAGCCGACTTAAAACGTCGGAGGACCCGGTCTTCCGCCCTAGCAGAACACGTGGAGAAGACTAAGCATCATGTATGTATTGAGGAGGCCCGTGTTATTGCCAAGCTTGTGAAGTTTCATCACCGGAAATTTAGGGAAGCCATTGAGATTGAAGAAAGGCCGAGCAATCTCAATAGAGATGACGTCTCGAAAATTAGCAGTTGCTGGATCCCTGCGCTTTCTTCCTAGCCGTTTCCCCCCCCGCCCCCTCCCCTTGTGTTGTTCTTTTCTGTGGAGTCTTCTTTGTTTTTCCCCCCTCGTGTTTTGGATCGTTGGTGTTTCCTTTTTTATCGCCTCTTTAATTTTTATGCTTTTTAATATTTATGTTCGCTTGTTCTCATTCGCTCCTTCGCGATTAATAATAAGAACAAATTGTTTGTATAAGGAATAAAAATTCTTTTTATGATCAAAATAAATATTCTGTACCTAAATATTGGTGAAGGAATTTTTAAGATGTGAACTGTTTATCTTACCAATCCTTTGGTTAGAACTAAATAAGATTAATAACTAATTAGCTAACCAATTAAAATAAACTTTTTTCTTTCTCATTAGTTCCTCATTGGTTTTAGTTATTTTTAGGGAAATTTGCCACATATTCTATTCCTTAAATTTATTAGAAGGTCCATTATTTAACTAACTTAATAAGTTATCCTTTTAATAATTTATTATTATTATATATTATTAATGATTTAAATTTATATTTAATTAGATAGTTATAAGTTTATATTTAATTAAATAGTTTTAAAAATAATAATTAGACCTATTAATAGGTTATTCAAACAATTACTTTTTATGGTAATATCTAATAACTGTAACAAAACTAACTTACAATTAGTTAACTAACTATTTAATTATATAACTTTAATATAAGCCTTTTGATAACTAATTGAATCATATTAATTAAATACATACATTACCTTATTTAAATATGATAATAGATATAAAACTAACTTACTAACCAATTAACTAATTATTATTTTTTTCCTGCCCCTATCCCTTGGTCTATTCCAGTTAGCCGTTTCCTAGACAAATATAGCCGTTGATCCAGTCTAGTTGCCCAGTGCAATATAGCTGTTTCCTAGTCAAATATAGCTGTTGGATGATCTGCTCTATCTATTTAACTTGTAGCCAAGATCTAGTTCTTCAACTTGCCCTGACGATGAACCACACTCGCTGGTTCGAAACGTGTCGACAAATGTATTCTAATGTGATTTACGTCGAAAAATCTTCTCAAAAAACATGCATTTATGTAAGAAGCCTTGAAACACTAGGTAGCTTGGCTTCCTTTCTGAAAATACTATTGATGCCCTTGTGGGAATGCCAATTAAAAATTTAAATGCAGAAGAGGGAAGTCCAACCAAATCAAATTTTCTTCTGTTATGCCAAATATACATACTTGAAAAGCATATCTATATCATAGTATTCAAAACTGGCCAGTTTGAACCGGAAATTGGTCAAACTAGCCGGTTCATTGGCTAACTCCACCAACCCGGTAGAAAAACCGAGTCAACCCTCCTCCCTCATTGGTTTTTGGGTCAAATCGGGCATAAACTGACTGGTTTATTATGGAACCGGTCGGTTTTCCCATAAACTGATTGGTTTCATCATAAACCGACCGATTCATTGCCAAACTGACCATGGCCCACCAAATGCTTTTTTTGAGGCTTGTGATGTGGTTTTGAGGGATACTAAGGGTTGTTTCCCTCCAAAAACAACCCCTCCAAACCAATAAAAGGAAGTCTCCCCTCTCATTTGCCACACACATCTCATTTAGAGTTTTTTTTGAGCTTTATTGGGAGCTTGGAGAGTGTTGAGTTTTTGTTGGAGTAGTCATCTTGGAGGCTTGGAGTTGGACTTGGAGCTATTAGTGGAGTTGGCATCTTCAAGAGGAGGCTAAGGGAGCTAGTTTGTATTTCTTGGTAAGGATTTTCACTTGAAAAAATCCATATTTCATTGATGTCCATTTAAGTCACCAGACATGGGGACATGAGACATGTAGGACACACAAATTTGAGTGTCTGACACGAGGCACGTAGAGCCCCCGGAACAGGGCACTTAGGACATGTTATATATATATATAATACTAAATAGATATTTCAATGACTTCATATTACACAAATTCTCATTCATGATACAAATTCAGACACAGATCTAGATTCTACATTGTAAAATTGTAAGTTGTAACATTATGCATACATATTACAAATACAATTGTAACAGATTCATCAATGATACAATAGGAGAAAGAAAAGAAACTGTAGTTTTCTCATTAAGTCATCTCTTATGACATACTTCCACAAGGGATATTTACTTTTTTGAGCTTGTTGTCTTTCTAAATTTATTTTGCCCTCAACATTTGAAGTTGCAGCCCCACTTCCAATAGCGGGAACACTTGCAGACCCTAATGAAATTGGAACAGGAGGAGTATCACCAATGGGGACATTCTTCCTTTTTTTTTGCCCCTTCCCTGTTGCTCTTGATTGATCCATGAATGTTGTAAAAAAATAAATAAAAAATGCACTGGCATGTAACAAAATGGACAGGCAAACTGCTGTAGCAAAAATGGAAAAAAATGGAAGCAAAATGCACTTACCAGTTGCTTGAATCACCTCCAAAACTCTCCTAAACTCTTTGTTACTTGCTCCCACACACCCATAGCAAGAGAGAGACACACGAATGAGGAAAAAGTAGCCTAAATCGGGCTTAAAAAGACCCATGACATGCTTTTCTAGAGGGACATGTGTTCCAAAATAAGGACACGCGAATCCCATGTGTTTGGACACGCTTGAGCCACGAATCAAATACGTGTCCCAGAGAATCGTGTCCGACATGTGGGATTTGGGACACGAGGGGGGGGGGGTGAATCCATTTTCTTAATTTGCAGATTTCTTTCATTTCCAAATTTCAAATATTTCTAGCCACCATGCTTCCAAAAGCCAAGGGCACTACATGGGCTCATTGTGATGTGATTGATGGAAAAATTATATGAAAATTTTGCAATAAATCTATTGTGAGGGAGGTATTCTCAGGTTGAAACAACACTTGGCTGAGATAAGAGGGCAAGAAAAGCCATGTGATGCACGAAAGGAATTGATAGGTGCTATTAGGGCATAATACCTTGCCAAGTTTGAGAAGTTTGAGGAGAATAAGGCTAGGGAAAAGACTAGCCAAGAATAAATTGCAAGGAAGAAGGAAATTTTACAAGCTATGGAAGATGGTGGGTATGATGATTTTGAGATTCAAGACTCCTCTTCTATCCCTTCTAGCAATGACCCCTTTCACTATGTTCATCCTGCCCTTGGGTCTTATCATCAAGGCCAACAATCTAAAGGAAAAAAGAGGATGAACATCGAGAGTTATTTCTCAATCTCTGCCACCACTATCTCTGCTAATACCACTTCCTCCCAACCAAGTCTAACTCATTGTCAACCCACTTTGGATGACCATTGGAAAAAGCAATGCAAAGAATCTTCTTTTCAATACATTGCTAGATGGTGGTATGATGCAGATATCCCAGTTAATGCTCCCCTCTCACCTTATTACCAAGCTATGAGGGACTCTGTTATAGATGCAGGAAAGGGCTTCAAAGGCCCTAGTGTGCATGACTTGAGGGGTGCTCTTTTGCAAAAAGAGATTTGATCCATTGATGAGTATTTGGCTGAGTATAGAGAGTCACAGGTCAAAATAGGATGTTCCATTATGTTAGATGGATGGACCGATGGAAAGAACCACACTATCATTAATTTCCTTGTTTCTTGCCCTCAAGGAACCATGTTTTTGAGATTAGTTGATGCATTAGTTAAGATGAAGGATGCAAACCTTCTATTTGAGCTTTTGGATGAGATTATTCATGCAGTGGGTGAGCAAAATGTTGTGAAAGTCATCAAAGATGACGCCTGAAACTATGTTCTTGCTGGAAAGATGCTAGAGTCTAACTATAAGACCATATTTTGGACTCCATGTGCTGCAAATTACATAGACCTCATGTTTGAGGACATAGGCAAAGTGTAGTGGGTAAAAAACACTGTAGAGCATTCCAAGTGCATCACAGAATACATCTACAACCGCTCATGATTATTGAGCCTAACGAGGAAAAACACTGGGGGCAAAGAGCTTGTTGGGCCCGCAATTACGATATTTGCAATCTCGATGGGCTCGTAGACAAGATGGCAAATACACCAAAAAGAAAGTTTTTGACAATTGTTTTTGGAAAAAGTTTGCAGAGATTGTGAAAATTACCGAGCCCTTTGTTAAGGTGCTATAGATGGTGGATGGGGAAATGTTGGCCATGGGCTACATCTATGAGGCTATGGATCAGGAAAAGGAGCAGATACAAGCAAGTTACAAGGATAAATTAGCTAAATATGGGCATATTTGGGAGATCATTGATAATAGATGGAACAATCAACTCCATAGTATTTTTTGAACCCAAAGTATCATTATAAAGCTCTGTTAGGAGATGTGCAGGTTGGGGAGGTTAGAGATGGGTTGTATGATTGCTTGGAGTGCATGGTCCTTAACCATTCCAACCAATTGGAAATACATAAACAACTTACTCTTTTCAGTATGGCAGCGGGTACCTTTGGCAAAAACTTGGCAAAAATGGCAAGAGATGTGGATCAACCATGTAAGCAATTCCAATATGTTTTTCTTTTAAAGTTTAATTGTTTACAAATTTACAATTCAAATTGTAGTCTGTTTGTAAATACTTGTAAATAAGTAATGAAATGAACTAAGTTACTAATTAATATCTTTTTCTTTGTAGCACATTGGTGGGAGTCATTTAGCGGCCAGTTTCCTCAATTGCAAAATTTTGCAGTTAGAGTCCTTAGCCAAACTTTGTAGTGCTTTAGGTTGTGAACGCAATTGGTCTATTTTTGAGTGCATACACATGAAGAATATAAACCGTTTGGAACAAAAAAAGTTAAATGATCTTGTCTTCGTGCAATACAACCTTCGACTAAGGCGCATCCAGTGGATGAACAAAAGACTTGATTTAGATCCCATTGTGTTGGACGATATTGATCCAACATCAGAATGGGTGCAGGGGACTAAACCAACTGAGTTTGATGTTGATTTTGATATTGACTTGGAGTTTGGTGGGGTGGGGGGTTGATCCCAATGTAGATCTGGTAGAGCCATCAGAGCCATATAGTAGCCGCATCAAGCAAAGGCAACCAATAGAAGACACTAGTCATGCAACTTGACCAACTCGTGCTTCCAATAGGCCTAGTTCTATTGTTATTGGTTCTACTACTAAGGTTGCAGATGAGGCTGAGGCATCCTCAGACTTTGATCCAAATGATGTATATGTAGCCCCTGTTGATGATCCTGTGTCTAGTAGTGGTGATGAGTTTGATCATGATGAGGAATGATCATGTTGATCATTGGTATGTACCTGTAGACTTGTAGTCTTGTAGTAGGCCAATGGTCCCATAGCTTGTAGCATTGTTTTTGGACTTTATAGGCAATTTAGAGCCTCATTGCTTATGTATTTTGTCGATGATATGTATTGCACTCGGTGCCATTTTGATATATTCACCTTTACATGGTATATAGATGAGCAACCTTTACATAATTTGTCTCTATTGGTTTGGAATCATGGATTTAAATCTTAAAAAAAGTTTTTTTTTCATTAAAAATTAATTATTTCATGTATTTTTTTAAAAACCGGTTCATTGAGATCTGACCAGTCCCGGTTTATTAGGTGGACCAGTTCGGTCACTGGTTCCTTTTTGAGATTCTAGACTAGGAGATTCAGAAGAATATGAACATATGTCCATGCATGTATGGTCTAGTGGCAAGTTACTAGGTCATTGAACTTTTATTGATGCAGAGAACCAAGTTTAAAACCTCCTGAGTGGGTGCATGCTAGTCTAAGTGCAAGCCTTGTGTGATTTTTGATATCATAGAAATGCTCCTCATAGCACGACTTCTTAGCCAATGGGCAATTGTAGGCAATATTTCTAAAAAAACAAGCATACAAGCATATATATGATTTATGAATCCTTATTATTGTAATATATTCAAAATTGGTCTATATTTTACTTGAATTTTTAGCTATGTTTTTAGATTGGCTCATATAATCCAAATTCTAAATTGTTTGCTAATATTTTTTAGTGTTTGTTGCAGATTTTGGGTTTTGGAGATCACACAAAAGCTTTGACCAGTTGCAAATATGGTATTGAACTTTTCCCTCATTGTAGCATGTTTCTTTCTTGTCACATGCTTTTGGTCATTGTATCACTTCTGTTGTAAAACAAAATGATATAAGAGGATTACTATGCTTTGATTTTGAGTGTACATTGCAATATGAAAAAATTGCAAATGAAATTTCAATCAGAAAAAAAAAACATACGATTGTACATTTTTTTCACAGAAAACCTTGCGTTGAAAGCCAAGGGAGGCTTTTACACATTTATAGATGGCATCCCTTGTAAATCTATCGGTGTTGGCACCTGCTGGCACAGAACTAACCAATTGCCTAACAACATTGGCGACCACCGGTTGAGCTCTAACCCCTTGGGATTTTTTTTAAGAAACATCTCATCCCCCCTCAAGCTCTTAAGCAAAAGCAAGATTTCTGGTACCTTATCAGCCCTATTGGGCTCACGAGAGGCAAAATGTGACAGGCAGGATTTGAACCTGGGTGGGAGATGGTAACAACTTCTCTCAACCAGCAAACTAGACCCAGTTGACTTTGAAATTGTATGGAAATGTTTTGTCCCACCCTCAAGCACTTAAGTGAGAGTGAGATTGCTATTACCTTTCCAGCCAAAATCATTCCATGAGGGAAAACATGTCACAAGCAGTATTTGAATTTGGATGGGGAGGATAACAACTTTCCCTGTTAACCACCCAAGTTAGATCTAATTGACGACATATTTGCATTCTTATCTACTAGCATGGCAGGGTGAAATGTATTGTTTCTAAAATAATCAAGCAATCCCAAGTCTATAGTAAGGAATCATTAGCAATCAATATCTTATTTTTTTTTTTATAACAACACAAGAGTTGCTGTTGCCTGTAAATCAAGTAATCATACATATATGCAGATGGCTGTAAATTGGTTATCATGTTAAGGTTTCTTTTTTTGTCCTAAGGGGACTGATCCCTAATCTTTCTGGACTGACTCCAGCGCTTCATTCTCATTTCTTTCACATTGCAGTGAGACAGACAACCACATCTAACATAGTTTTGGTCTTGGCACAATAATTAAACAGTTAGATCCATGCACATTAAAAGCTGCTACAAACGTTCTGAAATTCTTGAATAGCGTTGACTTCTGAAAAAACTCAGCAACAAATGCAGAATGCCGTGGTTTGGTCTGCGGCTGCTCAAACTCCCTTAAACAGGTTTCCTTCATTCATTACTTGATTGTTCACTGTTGCTCTTCCTGTTCTGTATCAGAGCTTCCTAAGGCTCTATCCTCTCTTATCAAAATTTCTTGATTCATGGAAAAGGTCATTTGGAATAGGAGTAAATTCTGTGCTTTCATGGTCATCCGCAGTTCAGAGTTTGAGAGATCCATCTGGGATAGTGGCTGCTTTGTTGACCATTTTATCAGCTTCTTCCTTTGTATTTTCTTAGAACATGAAGGGACTGCAAAAATAAGGATCACAGGAGTCCAAGCCATCTCTGAATTACCCTGTCAACTTTTGAGTTCTTTATGGCATGATGACCTTGAAGCGCTGAGATTATTACCTTTGAGTCCCCAATACACTTTATATCTCCACCTGTGAATTCTGGGAGAATTTCCAGCCTCTTTAAAGCTGCCATTGATTCTGCAATACTGTGTGTTATGATCTACATTTTAAGCATATATGCACACAGCCCCTCCTTTGAAATCATAAATCACTCCTCCTGAACCAGAATGATTTCTTGCTGATGCTCCATTAAACATAAGTATGTGCTTCCTCTGCGGTTTTATCCATGCTGCTGTATCACTGTTCAGAGGTTCCCTGCTTGACAAGCAATTGCAAAGGAGGGTTATGTTTTTCTGATTCTTGACCAAATCTGGAATACACCATGTTTCAAATCAAATTCTTTCTCTATCCTCATAGGAATTAGAGTGACTCTTTAATCTTACCTTGGAGATTTAATGCTATTATTTCTATGATCATGGCTACAGTGAACTTTTTAACTTGTTCAACTGATTTCATTTCATCATTGAATAGAATGTCATTTTGATTAACCCAGATTTCTGAGGAAATAAATCTGGACATCAAGTTACAGATTGCTTTGATCAGGTGTTGTTTTGAAGGGAGCCTGGGTACATCTTATTCCATTCATTGTAGATCTGATCCAGAGACAGTGCCCGAGTGGATACTGGAGCCCCAACATCAATTAGATTAAGTTCCAAACAACCACAGAAAACTTGCATTTGAGTAAGTGATGAAAGGAAGATTCAGCTTCAGATTTGCACAGAACACATCATGGTGGTTTCCGATGCCTTGTCTTGAAATATTTTAGTAGTTGGAACTTGTAACTTTTTTGTGGGCGAGAGTCAAATAGAAAAAGTTGACCTTGGGAATCAAAAAGTTAAGTCAGACATTGTTCCATGTCAATGAGGTGGTTGATGTGGCGACTCGTTGCCCTAAAAGCACTATGTAGTCTTCTTGAACTGGGTAGTTATTAACTTATTTGTTATAGCTCCCCATGAGAAACAATCCTCATCATTTCTATCAGAGGGGTCTTCACATTTTAATTGGGGGATTATCTCGTACCATGTATTGAGCAAATGATGGGGGATGTTAGCAGGACATTTCCACCTTTCCACATCAGGTGGAACCTTTCCTCCATTTGGAAATATCAGAGATAGTTCAAATGTTCCATCTACCAATTCCATCTACCAAGCCATGTTCTCAACAGTGTCAGGACGGATATTTGGGACCGAGGAGTGTTTGCAAGATTGAATTTGTCCACAGGTGAATATCTTGGCCATTGTATGGGGTCTAATAGGCACCAGATTTGATCAAAGGGACAACTTTTTGCCAAAGATCTACATATTTGGGGTCCTTCATGTCTAGGTGCATGACTTAAGATTTTATGTCTGTTTATATTATTGAAGTATTTCCTGGCAATGATTTCTGGAACAGCAGTTAATTCACTGCTAAAGTAGAACCTAATCCAACACAAAGGCAGCACATCTAATTTAATAACATCAACTAATTTTAGAACTACTCTCAGACTTTAGTCTGGCATGTACATGCCTACAGCATGCATGTGCATGTGCATGTTTACTCTACCTTGCTGTCCATTTAATCTGCGGCTGCACCTCATTGATGTTGCTGTTGTCCATACTGAAGGCACCTCTGATGCTGTGCACAGACCCCAGGGATAGGGTATATAGTAGCCTGCTATCTCATCTGACACATGTCATCTCTGCTGGAGGAAAAACACTGAGTGAGAAATCACAAGTGAAAAGCTAACATGAAGTTGGCTTTTTGTGAACAAGAAACTTTTAAAAGAAGAAAGTGTGGACAATAAGGATTATATACCATATTCCAAGAGAATTTGAGGTCCAACAAACACTCATTCAATGAAAATATGCACAAGAATCAATCATTTTTCACTTCTTTGGCTGTAAAATTTATAGAAACAGTTAGATTTGAATTAGTGGCTGGTGTCATTACATTCCCATATATTGTGTTATAATTTCTTGTAGCACATAGATGTAGAAGAACAAAGAGAGGCTGATTGAGCCTTGATATATTTCTTTTTTATTATTTATTGTTATGACAGCCCTGACCCTTTACTATCAGAATGATGATGGATGTAATTATATGATCATATGTTAATTTGTAATTTCATTTTGAGGTGATATTGATGATTTTACAATGACAAATGTAATTGCTGTCCTAATTTGAATACCAATTTGAAATGTGTAATTGTCAATTGGATCATGGATGATGTTGATTTAATTATGCCGATAGGCACGTGTATTTTGGAATAGGGCTTCGAGAATTTAATTTTAATTATCAATAATTACTAGGTGGATGGAAGGGATTTAACCTCCACAGAATATTCTAGAATATTTTTAGTAGCAGTCACAGATCAGAGGTTGAGATTTATTTCAAAATTAGTTATGCCCTTTCTGCCATTTAATTAAATTGATTGATTAAAAGAATGTCATATGAACATGTGTCATATAAACATGAGGTATGGTTTTTTGGGAATGTGGTATTATTAAGCCATAGCATTGGCCCATGGTATTGTAACAAAGCCTATTTACAGGTTAAG
Source organism: Pinus taeda (assembly GCA_000404065.3). NCBI lineage: Eukaryota > Viridiplantae > Streptophyta > Pinopsida > Pinales > Pinaceae > Pinus > Pinus taeda. The sequence continues at coordinate 69,618 of APFE030275009.1, forward strand.
AATCTCCATGGTAAAGTGTTGGTGAATATCTATGGTTAAAAATCTTGTTATATGTTTTTTCAAATGTATATATGTTTCACTTGTATATATTAATTCTTTTTAATTAATAAATAAAATTATAATTTAGTTAATTTTTATGATTTTTTAAAATCTTGGTAATGTGAAATGTGACATGAAGTAAAAGCTTTGGTGCCTATCGTTGTTTACCAGCCATTTAATTTATATGGCTGTGCTAGTTGTATAGATTTGTGATTAATTGTGCCTAAAAATCTCTGTTGTTTTTATATTTTGTTTTTTTATATATTTAATACATGGGGTCCTTTGACATTTGAGGGTTCTCTCCATACATCCCTCAGAGACATCCCCACATCCCTGAAACTTGGTTGAACATTGGATAGATGAAGGGAACTGTTTACATTCCCACATCTCCGGAACTTGTTTGAACATTGGGTAGATGAAGAGAACTGTTCAATTTAAACAAAGTGAACATCCTCGAAATGGGTCTCAGCAAAATTTTCTTGATTGGTAATTTGTTAGGTCAAAAATACTTGAAATACAGGAATGCTCCAGTGATCTTCACACACTTTGCTAATCAATAACTATACCTGTCGTGAATAAATTAACTTTGAGGGGGCTATTTGGTTCCTGAAAGGAAATTGGAGATCTTCTTGTCTATCTGGAGTAGCATGATTATAATTTCATTTTAATATCAGTGGCTTTTCTAAATCTGTGTTATTATTCTTGCCAGAACTATCTCATTGGAGCGTTTAAGCCACCTTGTATAATATCTATCACCTTTTCTGATGGAAAAACTCGTAAGCAGGTATGTGGCTTAAATGGTCGATTGTTTTGACTTGTGATACTCATGTAGCAGTACATGTTGCACTTGGAGACTTGTCTCTTTCTTCTAGTGATATTTTAATTCCACGGCTTCACTCTAGTGTGTGTGTAGAATCTTTTATATGGAAGGCTATCTGGTAACTATTTTAAACATTGACTCCAATTTTAAATCAAAATTCTATTCAAACTTGTCATAGAATAATAGAATTTTGCTGTTTGATGAAGGTTGAAAAGGAGAAGTTGCTATAATGCATATGATTTCTTGAAATATGTTGTCTTGTGTTGTTCTTTTGTCTTTCTTGTGATATTTGGTATGTGAGATTTGCAAGCTCTCTTACTAGACAACCTATGTACTAGGTATTTGGAATAACATCTCAGTTTAGAAACAACTTCTTGGATTTTTGAGATCATCTAGGGTCACTTCTTGATGGTTGGGGACACATAATGGATTAGGTTTCCGATCTAGCTTATCAGGTTTGTGGGTCCTTATATTGCATAGCTTCTAGAGGGTCAATTATTTATTTTAATTTTGGTTACTTACTGTTATTTTCTGAAGTCGAAGGATATGCCGTTTATCATGAACAAAATCACCATGCTGGTCCTAGTTGTTACATTCAACAATATTGCATGGTTGATTATTTCATCCACTTCACATATGATAGTGCAAAACACCCTGAAGGGAAAGCATACATTATAAAATTTAAATCACTGCTAATCCAAATCGTTAGTCGCCAAAATATACAAATTTTGGCGATGTATATACTATATATTATATAATGGTGAATATAGCAAACGACACTAGGTGTGATATGTGTATGAAAACAATACATAAATATCGAGGTTTTATATGGCCTATAGAGTACAAAAACGTCATGCTACAATAAATAACTACATATATTCAAAATCTTCCCGTACACCATGATCGTCCTCATCGATATTGCAGTCCTCTGTCTCCATTGGGCTTTGTTGCAATCCTTCAGGGACATGAGTGCTTGGTGCTACTTGAGGATTCAGGTCCATCCACCTAAGTTGTCATCCTCAAAGTCTGCTGGCACATAAGGTTTTGGTGTGAGGGGGAGGGGCACCCCTTTTTTTATTTTTCCTTTTCTTTTCATTTCTGTTTTGCCCCTCAAACTGCCATGTGGGTAGGTTGACATAATGGGGGACTGGTCCAAAACATAACCAACTTGTTTTGTCTTGCACAGGCTGGTTAGGTATGGAACTGGCCTGTTCATTAGGTTCAGGAATCAGTTTGGGCATGCCATAGGGTGAACTAGTCTGGTATGGCCAGGCCAATAACTATAGCGAAGACATGTGCTATTAAGGAAGATTTGAGGAAGGCTGATGAACTATTGTTACCATTCTTGCCAAGGACTTTCATGCAAACTCCATCCTGGTACAACAAGGATTCATATTTTACGAAGTTGCATGATACTGGGAAATAGGTACATGTTTCTGAAATGGAAACTTACTGGAAACATCACCCCAAAAATTTGGAAATGAGGAAACATGATCTATATATATATATATATATACTTGGAAAAAAATCACTATGAATAAATAGGCAAGAACATTTAAATGACAAACTCATATTGGGATCCTCATCATGTTGAAGAATCTAGGGCACATGTAGATAATGAGATTCTTCTTGCATGATAACTATTTGTGAGTTATTGAACTCTACTTCATAGCACAATTTTCACTTCTTATTATTATTAGAGTGTGTCTTCTTAGGTCATCAAATAGCTACCAAAAAACAAAGAGACAAGAACACACGATGTTGGCTTTTTGCCAGGGCCAAAACCTCTCCCTCTTGGAGAAGAAAACCCGCACAAAATTCTTCTTATAGAGATTCCAATTGACGAATACCAAGACCATGACCCTTGACCTACTGGGCCACTCCAAGACCAAGACACCAATCCCCTTCTTTGACACTGCTCAGATCATCATAATTGCTGCACCATCACCGAGGTCTTTATCAACGAGATCTTCATATTGAGATATGTATAGGAGAACTGCATGTAGATCCACTAATATCATGATAGTTTCATCATAGCTGTTCCTTCACCGAGATCATAACCTTTGTGACTATTTGTTCATCATGAACGATATGATGACTGTCATAGGATTATGACTGCACTTTAATGTATGCCGAGATAGTGTGTCACTATGAGATCCTTACATCTTAATTATGCCAAGACTGTGTGTGGTATTGTAGGATACCTGTGACAACACTGAAATTTTCACCGAGAATGAGACTGTGTTCTCTTGGCACCTAGTCACTGTTATGCCGAGAATACCTCATTGTATTACCCATCCGAGAACCATAGTGATACCTTTCCATCCGAAGTACTGAACAACTGCCTTGATCCGAGATTCCTGTACCTCCTGTACCCTTTCGAAGTTCTGTGCCTTTGTCATCATCCAAATTTTCAGAAAAGTCCAAGTTTTCTGTGCTTCCTGTGGTGACTTTAGTTGCATATATATAGTTGTCTGTCCATGTACTCAAGCCGACATGACAGTGTGAAACATTGTGTCCTTTTATTGAGCCGACATGACTGTCCTTTAGTTATTTAATTCAATTTGAGGCCGACATGGCTACATTTCTCATTGTTTTGTTTGCTGCCTTCTTCAAGAGGATTGTGCTTGTCTTGGAGGGCTGATCTAGACACTAGGTTGACTCATATACATTACATATGTGCTCAAGAAGAGCTCTTCAATTTTCTTTTGACTCTTTGACTTCCCTATAGCACTTTAATATGTGCTAGGCCTATGCAATGAGCAAGAAACTCATTGTTATTTACAAAAGTAATATTTCTTTTCTTTTACAAGTACAAAGATCAAAATTACATTTATGAAGACCGAACCTAGTTACACTTTCTTCAACACTCCCTCTTAACTAGGGAGGTATTTGTAATGGTACTTGGTCATTCTCAATCTAAAGAATTTCTCATAAGAAGAATAAGATTGGTAACCCATCTGTATAGCATCATAGTAACCAACATTGTTACCATAGAAAGGCCTTGACTGATAGCTCTATCTCTCATTAGATCAGAGCACAATGTTGGCGAGACCAATGATTATAGCCACCTTCATCATTGTATCTCAAGGTACATATCCACTTGGGTGTTCATTGAGTATGACTTTCTAGGAATATTCTTATCTTAGCTTCCCAACCCTCAAAGAATATCGTTCCTCTTGCCTACTCTTATCTTGGATGCCCTACACATCCTCAAAGAGCATCGGATGCCAGATGATTACCCAATCCTCCATTCTTTCTTCATAGATGAAGACAAGAATGTTGTGTCTTTCTCTCCCTCTCAATTAGGGAGGATATGCCCATTCTTGTAAAGGAATGTACCCAAGTTCTCTCTGACTAGGAAATTGTCCAAGCTCCCTCTTAATTAGGGACTTGTCAGAGCTTCGTCTTAACTAGGGTTTCTCCTTTTCATCAACAACTTCTTCTTTGTGGGTCTTTCAGCTGCTTGATCAATTTCTTTCCTTGATGTCATGAAATTCAGTAGAGCTTCTTCCATGTAGGGAATTAGCCATCCATCACTTTCCTTCTTGGTTCGTCATGTCATTCCTTTCTTCAGGGAAAGTAACCTTCTTGATACATATCTGGAACCTTTGTCATATGGCTATTTCTTCCTCACCATGTTTCTTTCAGGGATTTCCATCCACCACATGAATGCTAGTGGTACTTGTACTTACAACTCTTGTTCCAGTAGCCCTGCATGAACTCATCCAGATATTATTCAAGAAATCAAAACATAACATTAAATAAAATAGTACCTTATGAGATGGCTCTTCATCATGACATTTTCCTGTAGGTATCAACATCCTGCATACATGTTGACACATCTCCCAAAATATCCATTGCCAAGGGTCTTCATCTTTTTCAGATTTCCATTAGAGTCTTCATATCTTTCTAGGAGATTTCCTGGTCAAATATTCTTGGTCTTTTGGATGTTGATTGCCTTAATCATGGTTGCATATCTCACGATCTCTTCCTTCCTCACACATTCCATTCCCAGGAGCTTTCAATCAAAGTTTCTTAATTGTAGTCAACCACTTCATACTTCATATGAGGACATATTATGTTGATTTCATCTAGTGTGATTTATGCCTTCTTGCATCCTTTCAGAGGAGGAGATCCTTTTTCTCTTGATCATGCTTCTCAAGATAGAAGTAGTGATCCATGTTACCTGCAACCATACGACATGACTTTATAATATTAAATACAAGCATACATACCTCATTTTACCTTTAGGTCATCTAGGCTTCTTCCAACAGCTTCCTTGATTGAAAAGATCTTCAATCCCTTGATCTGCTTCATTTCTCATGTCATCATACCATCATCTCTTGAATTCCATAAGTTAGATTTCCTGATGAAACATTTGCTTCCTCTCTAGATTAGTGGACCCTCCGTTAAGGATTCCATCAGAGAATCTTGAGGATCTTGCATATCCCTATCTGGCAAATGTTTCTTTTTTGACTTGATGTATGATGAGCCTTGTCCAGGATGACTTATTCCTTTCCTTTAATGTCCAATGAGGTTCCCAAGAGCTATATCCTTCATGTTTGATTGTCATGGATTTTGTCCTTCATGATTCCCATGGTGGTCACGAGCTCTTGTTTCCAATGCTTCCATGATGCCACGATACATCTTATTATCATGGTCATATCTGTAACAAAAAATTTAGGAGCTCATGATAGGATCCTTTTGTGAGGGATATCATCTCAATCATAGTAGAGATTTGCTACTCCCTCTTTCCATTGTCCTTTTCTTCAGCTTCCTCCATCCTTCTGGCGATATGAGTTTTCTTTCCATAATCTTTCCATATCATTGAATCTTACCTATACTATTTGAGGATCAAACTTCCCTTTCCTTTTTGCACGTGTTTGAGTCCTTTAACCTTCAATACTTTTGCCATCAACTTTTCCCTATCTAGCATAGAGACCACAAATTGTTGAATGAGGTAACCTTTTTGTTCATGGACATTTGTTACCTTGCTTATCAGTTAGAACAATGATGATAATCTTCATCTCCCAATTGAGATCTTATAAGTTATGAGGATATTCCTTCATTCTTTGATACCTTCAATCAGGTCTAAGTTATATGACCTTCTTCACTGTATTTCAGAGAGTATATCTTCTAGCATTTCATATCTCTCTTTTATGTCATCTCTCTTGCTACATAGGGATGAAAGGATCTTTATTGATTCCATATGACTTCTCTTTCGGGGACTATATCTATCTTCCTTTCTTATGCAAGGAATCTTGATGACCAAACCGATTTATAGATCTCCTTGCAAACACGAAGTCATTTAACCAAACTTGATTATAGAATGAAAAGATACTTACTTGACATGTGAAGATGAAATCTTCACTTTAATTGCTTTGATGATGGTTGAAAAAGATAGATTAGAGCTTCGTCATGGATGATCTTCTTTCAAATGAGAGAGCCTTTCAATAGAAAAGGTTGCTCCTTTTGATGAGGATTTTGTTGCTTCCTCGGATGATCTTTTGAAGATGTCCATGCCTTATTGCCTTCAATATGCTTTGCCTTCTTCTGTAGTGTAGATTAGGACTGCTTATAGGGTTTCATGATGATGTGATCTTCGATTTTGAGGTCCTTTGAGCTTCATTGCTTTGTAGACATCTTGATGAGAGTCTTGGTGGCCTTTTGATGATCACTGTGGAGTCAAAAGTTCTTGTTGTTGTAGACTGCCTCCTTGATTATGTAGACAAGAACCCTTGTTGTTGTAGGCTGCTTGTTGTAGACTAGTCATTAAATCTTGACAAAGCCCTTCAACTTGCTTTGATGCCCTTCTTGAAAACTGATCCTTGTATGCCTCTTTTTGCTGCCCTTCCTTTGACTTCAGCACCTTATCTCTGATATCATGTTGAAGATTCTAGGGCACATGTAGATAATGGGATTCTTCTTGCATGATAACTATTTGTGAGCTGTGTAACTTTACTTCTTAGCACAATCTTCACTTGTTATTATTATTAGAGTGTGTCTTCTTAGTTCATCAAACAGCTACCAAAAAACAAAGAGACAAGAACACATGATGTTGGCTTTCTGCCAGGGCGAAAACCTCTCCCTTTTGGAGAGGAAAACTAAAAATTATTCTTATAGAGATTCCAATTGACAAATACCAAGACCATGACCCTTGACCTACTAGGCCACTCCAAGACCAAAACACCAATCTTCTTCTTTGACATTGCTAAGATCATCATCATTGCTGCACCATCATCGAGGTTTTTATCAATGAGATCTTCATATTGAGATATGTATAGGAGAGCCGCATGTAGATCCACCAATATCATGACAGTTTCATCAAAACTTTCCTTCACCGAGATCATAACCTTCGTGACTATGTCTTCATCAAGAACGATATCATGACTGTCATAGGATTACGACTGCACTTAATTGTATGCCGAGATAGTGTGTCACTATGAGATCCTTCCATCTTGATTATGTCAAGACTGTGTGTGGTATTGTAGGATACTTGTGACAACACTGAAATTTTCACTGAGAATGAGATTGTGTTCTCCTGGCACCTAGTCACTGTTATGCTGAGAATACCTCACTGTATTACCCATCCGAGAAACATAGTAATACCTCTCCATCGAAAGTACTGAACAACTGCCTTGGTCCAAGATTCCTGTACCCCCTGTACCCTTCCGAAGTTCTGTGCCTCTGTCATCATTCAAAGTTTTAGAGAAGTCCAAGTTTTCTGTGCTTCCTGTGGTGACTTTAGTTGTGTATATATAGTTGTCTGTCCATGTACTCAAGCCGACATGACGGTGTGAAACGTTGTGTCCTTTTATTCAGCTGATATGGCTGCATTTCTCATCGTTTTGTTTGCTGCCTTCTTCAAGAGGATTGTGCTTGTCTTGGAGGGCTGATCTAGACACTAGGTTGACTCATATACATTACATATATGCTCAAGAAGAGTTCTTCAATTTTCTTTTGACTCTTTGACTTCCCTATAGCACTTCAATGCGTGCTAGACCTATGCAATGAGAAAGAAACTCATTGTTATAATTTACAAAAATAATATTTCTTTTCTTTTACAAGTACAAAGATCAAAATTACATTTATGAAGACCGAACCTAGTTAAACTTTTTTCAACACATCATTAGTATCACCTTTTGCCTCTACCTCAATCGGCTAGGGACATCAATCAACACCATCCAATTTTGATGAAACAACCTAATCCAAGCTTTAAAATATGGTACAAAAAGCTTAGCATGTCTAATCAATGATTTTGGTTAGAGTGAAGGGTACATTTTTGGTAGAACATGACAAAGGAGTCAAATAAGAAATATCACTAACATCAAGGTTACAGGGCTTGGTGCTCTTGATTAATGGCCAATTCCAGACTTTTATACATGATAGAATCTAATGAAAATGGTACAATCCTACCAATCTTGAAATCCTAAAAGCTGTGATGTCTTCTGAATGTTGAATGGGATATGAACTCAAACATTCTAAAGCAATTAATGGTAATGTTAAAAATTTAAGTAGAGGGATGAAAATTAAAGATAAAAGGAAACACATTTTAGTTTTGTTTCAAAGTTTTGGTACAAAAATGCATCGAATATGCATGGGGAGTTTGGGTGCACATGTCACTATAGTAGTGAATGTTGACAAAAGCAAGGGCTAAGGAAGATTTTTTGATGAATATATACCTACAAGTGGATGTACAACATCATGGAAACAAGAGAAGCGAGGTACATTCAACAAACCAGTGTGAGATAGATGTGTAATTTCTGTGCCTGATGCTAAGTTGACACATGGCATAAGTTGGCCAAATATAGTAATTTAAAGAAAGTGGGGATGTGAGGCGTAACAATCATGCGTATAAATCAACATATACAAAAAATTCTCAAAGTAAAACATGAAAATTTAGGAAAATAAATCTAAGAGGATATATATATATATATATATATATATATATATATATATATATAGTTGAGACATGGCATAAGTCTCCAAATATAGGTAATTAAAAAAAGTGGGGATGAGAGGTGTAACAATCATGCATATAAATCAACATATTAAAAAAATTCTCAATGTAAAAATGAAAAATTAGGAAAAATAAAATAAGTGTGTGTGTGTATATATATATATATATATATAGAGAGAGAGAGAGAGAGAGAGAGAGAGAGAGAGATTGTTTTTTTTTGTTTAGTCCATGGGAAATATCTTTATATTTCATGAGTAATATGCATGTTTCGGTCGTCAAGGGACTACTTAGACAACAAGGGTTGAAGCCATTACAAGAAATACTCATTATGAACTCAGCGTGTTACATGTGGGAATTGACTCCGAATGGGGAGAATAACAACATTTTTCCCAACTACCCAAGTGAAACCCAATTGACTTTAAATTAGTGTTCCACGGGGACGTGTCCCCCAGGGTTGGGTGTGCGCACCCCTCACACTCCACGCACCTGGGACGGGGGGACGTCTGGAGAAACATTTCCCCACGTCCCCCTTTTGGGGAGATGCGGGGAGACGCAGGGGGAACGTTTCCCAGTGTGGGGGATGTGACTCCCCAAAAGGGGGATGCCTGGGCGTCCCCCCTCAATATGGGCAGGCGTCCCCCCTCAATATGGGCTATGCATCCCACGTTAAATTTGCTTGTAAACAATGATTTATGACAGGGAAAACCTAGTATTTGACAATATTTCCCTATTAATGCTATATGCAATTCATGGTAATGTTAAATTCTTAAAGTAAAAGTGACATTCTCCTTTATCTTTCATTTTCATCATTTTACCTAAATTTTTAACATTACCATGAAATGACTTAGGATGTTTGAGAGTGGTGGTTCTGACCTCATTGGATTTCATATGAAGAAAGTAGAATTTTAGATCTCACTCAAAATCTAGCAGACTTAACAGTTTTCAAGAATTCAGGATTCGATGGATTGCAATGTTTCCATTGCATTTTGTCATGTACAAGGGTATGGAATTAGTATTTAATAAAGAACACCAAGCCCTCTTTGTACTTTAGAGTGACTTTTAGACTCATCACTCCACTATTTTTGAGTTTTAGTTATATCAATTTATTATTCCAGTATTCAGATTTCAGTATCTAGTATAGTCTATTTTGCATAGCACTAATTAGATTCTAGAATGATGAATGATGAATTTTAATTTTAAATCAATTTATAATTTAGGATGATGAATTTAATTTTTAAATCAATGTAGATTCTAGAATGGTGAATAATGAATAATGAATATAGATTGGAGTATTTCATTATTGAATCTTGTGGTCTATGGATGAATCATGTATGTATTAGTAAGGATGTTGAGTATGGATCAATGTATTTCATTATTTAATTCCATTATGTATGTATCATTGTATTTATGCTTTCATTATTGAATACGAATTTGATATATATATATATATATATATATATATTAAAAAGAAAAAAATATATATACCTCCCGACGTCCCCCCGTTCCCCCTAAATTTCCCTAAAATTTGAGTGTACTCCCACACGTCCCCCTTGTGCATCTCCTCGCACCCGCGTCTCCCGGTCCCGGAGTCTTGGTAGAACATTGCTTTAAGTCCATACAATTGGGTTTATATACACACACACACCCACCAATATAGACCTATGTCATCTCAAGAACTTTTGCTTCAATTTTTTTGATCCGTCATTGCTTAATAGATACAAAGTTAATATGGGTCTATTCTGGTACACGATAATTAAGGTGATTGTCAAATTAGATGATTGAGTTCTAAAGTGTCCAGCAGATCTTCACCCCCTAGAGTTTGTATTAACACACTTACATTACATCAAAATTTCATGAAGTTGTAATATCGCTCTTAGTGAGATTACCCTAGGGATGCAATTTTGAGGTAGGGTTTCAATAAAACACGTGACAAAATTGTATTTCATAATAGTGTTGCATTAATCACCAATCTATAAAAACAGTGAGGATCTTTATTGAATTCACAAGTAGTATAACAAAGAACTCAAGCAACAGTTGCTTCCACATGCAACCACTATAAGTAGGGCCAATTCAACAAGCTTATAGCAAATCTACAAGATCCACATATATCAACACAAACATAGCTTACTAAACTGTAGCCAATACTGCTGTATCCATCAATAGATGAAGACACAAATTAGGGCCTTGTCTCGGCCTTGCTGCCGTAGGATCACACCAGCCAGCCTCGTTTGCTGCCCTGCACTGTTATTGCCTCAGAAAATTCTAGGCTTCATTGCCTCATAAAAGTAGTTTCTCTTTGGGGCTTTTCACTCCTAAATTCAAATGAGTGACCTGCAAGTTTCCCTCCATTTGCCCCAATTTAATTTTTATCACCTAATGTTACCTAAGTAACATTAAATAATAATTTCTCCTTTTGAAATAACTATAGCCTATGGGGTTAAATAGGTTACTGCATCCTTCCTTGGGCAATTAGTTCGAAGAGGACATCACAAAAGTTTACGTCAAGTGTTACATGAAGGCACTATATTATGTGAATAGAACATTGTTAAAATTGGCAACTAGGGCCAAACTCCATGTGGGTCATCTTATTAATGGAAGCTGATATTTTTATTGGATCTCTCTCATTGAGAGGTGTAGGATTGATCTAAATATCATCCGATTCCGATAAGTATTCATGGAGATATGAATTTATTTGTGTTATGGGACAATTCGTCAAGGTCGGCCAACGACCAAATAAACCCTACTTGTGCTCAACGTTTTAGTATAAATAGAGGTGGCCTTCAAGTCATTTCAACACACTTGGGATCTCTTCCTCTCTACTTGTCTTTGGGTTTTAGTAGGAGGAGAGATCCTAAGGGATAATGATGCCCTAATCCAGAGGCAGAAGCCGGAACTGCCGAGAAAGATGACGCAGAAGGCAGAAACCGGAACAACTAGAACAACTGGGAAAGCTGACGTAGAGGGCAGAAGCCGGAACTGCTGGAACAACTGGGAAAGCTGATGCAAAGGGCAGAAGCCGGAAACCGTTGGGAACGCTAATGTAGAGGGCAGAAGCTGGAACTGTCGAAAACAGCTGGGAATTGTTGGAACTGCCGGGAACAACGGGAACTGCCAGAACTGCTGGGAACAGCCGAAACTATTGGAACTATCGGGAACTGCTGGAACTGCCGGGAATTGCTGGAACAACTAGAGCATCTGTCTCCGAAGAAGAGCAGCATGCAAGGGACAACTAACTAACATTGGGACAATAGTATGGTACTTAGCAGCAAATACACCAAGCATGCAATGTTACAACAAGCATGCAAGGGACAACTAGCATGCAGTAGCAAGCATGCTAGGGACATCAAGCAAGCAAGGGACAACAAGCAAGCAAGGTGCAGCCAACACATAGGTCTGTATGGTAACATGGTGTAGCAATGGCACACAATGCAATACAGTGATGGGCACAGTCATGATTAATGAAGCGTGATGAGATGCAACATAGTGATGATGGGTGCAACATGGTGCAGTGCGGTGAGGTGCAGCATGATGACGAAATGCAGCACAACGATAGGTGAAGGAGTCACCTTAGAGAATTAGTTGAAGCAACATGTCTTCAACTGATCTCGTGTACCATCTTCTTAGAGATGATCTATGCTCTTATCTAGATAAGTTAAAGTGTTGACTTCTGTTGTAAGCGTACTATCTCTCTCTCTCTTTGCTGAACTATTGAAGAACATATAAGAAGAATTGATCAAGGGTTTCCCCACATTGGGGTTTGTCCCTGGCTAGTGCCACATCTTGTGTCCTCTTGTCTTGGCTTGTCTTCTGCGATTTATGTTTATGTTCTATCTACAATTTACTTTAATGCTGATGTGATTGCTAATCTGGAAAAGATATTGAGCTAACTGTGAAAATTGAAATAAGTTGCTCTAAGCATAGAACATATCTAAAATTAACATGGTATCAGAGCTAAGGTGAAGGCAATGCCCAAGCAAGAGTGAAAGAGCAATCATCGAAGACAGTTGGGAAAGGAAAAAAGGATCAATGGATTCCTCATCCCTCTTCAAATTCACTGAGGGTGAAATCGAAGCAGAGAATATTATCAGAATGGCACAACGAAAGCTTTTGATAGCCTACCTAAAGATCACTTCATTGGGAAGTTCGGATTTAAGGGTGGAAGGAAAGACATATGCCTTGTTTGTAATAAGTTCGGCCATTATGCGAAGGAGTGTCCGAATGGCAGGGACACATCTCTTGATGAAGATAACAATCATTCCAGGAAACGACCGACTCTTCGAGAAAGTAAGGAGCCCCAGGTATGAAGAACCAAATGTTGTTTTTGATAAGATAAAGAAGCGTTATCTTGTATTGGCCCTCTCCTTCAGATTTTGTGGGAATCTAGCTTATTGATTATAGTGCTTCAAGGCACTTCATCGGATAGAAGGGTGATCTCTCTAATTTAGTAGAGATGGAAACAATCGTGGAATTATACTTGGAGCTGATGCCACCTATCCCAGAAAGGGTGTAGGGAATATTACCCCTCAATTGAATAAGGGTAACTCGATTCATTCACAGAATCTCTTTTATGTACCTGATTGTAAGAAGAACCTGGTGTCCATTTCGGTAATGGAAGTCAAAGGCTACAGGGTGACATTCATCGATGGAAAGGAATGTGTTTGAAAATGAAAATTTCAAAGATGCTTTTACTCATGGGTTCAGGGTTGGCAATTTGTATCAAGTTGCAGGATGGTCCATTAGGGACCATGTTAGTTGACACATAGCACTGGATGTCTGTGAGTCAGATGATGACAAAGATGCTTGAATTCAAACGGAGCATGAAGGTACATGTCTGAGATGTACTGAAGGAAAATATTATAAGGGGACCATTCCCCTCATGTAGCAGGTTTGTAGGTTTGGAACCACTCGAGGAGGTTTGAGATTCATGATCAGGAATCTCATGTGTGCAGGTGGAAGAAAGCCCTCTATGGCTTGTAGCAAATCACCCCGGGTTTGATATGAGAGGATTGACAACTATCAGATGAAGCTGAGATTCACTAAGAATGAAGCTGATCCAAACCATTGTTTGAAGGTTGTGGATGATAGACCTCTCATACCGGCACCTTCTAAGAACGACCTATTTCTGACAGGTGCAGACCCTCTCATTTGCAGAAGTAAGAGGGAGTTGGATTCCGGATGTGGAATGATAAACTGCAAGCCTGTGACTACCTCGAGGATCTTAATTTTCGGAAGTTATATGGTAGTGATGTCAGACCAGATTTGGGAAATGCCTTTGAGTTTCATAAACTCATTCGCATTGATGTTTTTGGTGAACTTTCGTCTGGACATATGTTTTGGAGTTAGCATGGTGAGCTCATATTTGGTTGAGCCTCACTGGATTGGTGCCAAGAATCTTGTGAGATATCTTCGGGGTACAATCTCTCTTGGATTGAGATACATTGCCGGAAATATGAAACTGCATGATTATTCGAATGCTGACTGGGGAGGCAGTGTGGAGGATCACTAGAGCACTTCTTAGTGCTGGTTCTCTTTGGACTCTGCTTCGATATCATGGATGAGCAGGAAGCAGAAGTCGGTTGCTATGAGCACCGTTGAGACCGAATACATAGCTACGAGTATGATCTCTTGTGAAGCTGTATGGTTGCAGAAGCTCTTAAGTGAGCTGTTTATAGACATGATGAATACCACTGTGATTCTCTGTGACAACCAGAGGGGGGGAATTCGATTATTGAGGAATCCTGTATTCGATGATTCCTCCAGCAGATAGACATTAGATACTGCCTTATCTGGGATATGGTAAGTCGATGAGCAAGGAGGCTCCATCGCATTGAGACTGATGTACAGGTCGCAGACATTTTGTCAAAGCCCCGGGGGAAGGTCAAATCTGTGACTTTCCCAAACGACTTGGAGTCGTTGAGAGACCTTCTTATAAGGGTTTTGCATTTTGCATGCATTGAGCTCTGGGAGCTCTGGGGGGCTTGGGGTACTTATTGGAGCAACATACGACCACAGGGCGACTCATATTTCCCTGGTGGTGCGCTATGTACAGGATGACAGGTTCAACCTTCCCTTGTGATACCCCGTGGTGACTGTGGAATAGGATGATTAGTTCTCCTGTGGGCCGAGATGATTAGTTCTCCCGTGGCAACTGTGGAACAATATGATTAGTTCTCTTGTGGGCCGGGATGATTAGTTTTCCCGTGGCAACTATGAAACATTATGATTAGTTCTCCTATGGGCCTAGATGATTAGTTTTCCCGTGGCGATTGTGGGGCAGGATGATTCGTCCTCTTGTGGACAGGATGATTAGTTCTCCTGTCGAGGCATCCTACTCATACAGTCTGGGACACATGGGAAGTACCTCTCATCTAATTAATGAGAAAGGAAATGGGGTTAGGGACCATAGCAGTACTATCGATGGATGCATCGATGTATCTATCGCACTCCCTATGCTAGGATGACCTCCATTGGTCTGGGATCAATGAAACTGATCTGGGATCAGTATGAGTGGTTTGACACACTCTCTTGTGATATTGATCTGGGATCAATAAAATTGACTTCGGGCCAGTAAGAGTGATGTGACACACTCTCTTCATATGAAACTGACTTCGAGTCAGTAGAGAATGGTATGAGACATTCTCGATCAATTCTTCTTCTTCATTGTTTAGCAGAGCAGAGCAAAGCAGAGCTCAACAAAGTAGAGCAGTGCTGGGCACTGATGGCAGAGATAGTACAACTGGACATATGGATCAACGGATGGAGTTATCCCTAGTTGCGAGGGAGTGTTAAAATTGGCAACTAGGGCCAAACTCCATGTGGGTCATCTTATTAATGGAAGCTAATATTTTTCTTGGATCCCTCTCATTGAGAGGTGTAGGATTGATCTAAATATTATCCGATTTCGATAAGTATTCATGGAGATATGAATTTATTTGTGTTATGGGACAATTCGTCAAGGTCGGCCAACAACCAAATAAACCCCACTTGTGCTCAACGTTCTAGTATAAATAGAGGTGGCCTTCAAGCCATTTCAACACACTTGGGATTTCTTCCTCTCTACTTGTCTTTGGGTTTTAGTAGGATGAGATATCTTATGGGATAATGCTGCCCTAATCCAGAGGGCAGAAGCCAAAACAACCGGGAAAGTTGACGCAGAGGGCAGAAGTCGGAACTGCCGGAACAGTCGGGAAGGTTGATGCAGAGGGCAGAAGCCGGAACTGCTGGAATAACCGGGAAAGCTGACGTAGAATCCGGCACATTCGGGAACTGCCGAAACAGCTGGGAATGTTAACGCAGAGGGCAGAAGCCAGGAACTGCTGGATCAGTTGGGAAAGTTGACGCAGAGGGCAGAAGCCGGAACTGTTGGGAACAACCGGAATTGCCAAAACTGCCGGGAACTGTCGGAAACAACGGGAATTGTCGGGAACAGTGGGAACTGTCGGGAATTGTCGGAACAGCCAGAGCATCTGTCTTCGAAGAAGAGCAGCATGCAAGGGACAACTAACTAACATTGGGACAGTTGTATGGTACTTAGCAACAAATACACCAAGCATGCAATGTTACAACTAGCATGCAAGGGACAGCTAGCGTGCAATAGCAGGCATGCTAACACAACAAGCAAGCAAGGTGCAGCCAACACATAGGTCAATATGGTAACATGGTGCAACAATGGCACATAATGCAATACAGTGATGGGTACAATCATGATTAATGAAGCGTGATGAGATGCAACATACTGATGATTGGTGTAGCATGGTGTAGCGCGGTGAGGTGCAACATGATGACGAAATGCAGCGCAACGATAGGTGAAGGAGTCACCTTGGAGAATCGGTTGAAGCAGCGTGTCTTCCACTGATCTCATGTATCATCTTCTTAGAGATGATCTATGCTCTTATCTAGATAAGTCAAAATGTTGACTTCTGTTGTGTACTATCTCTCTTTCTCTTTGTTGAACTATTGAAGAACATATAAGAAGAATTGATCAAGGGTTTCCCCACATTGGGGTTTGTCCCTGGCTAGCGCCACATCTTGTGTCCTCTTGTCTTGGC
>APFE030275023.1:0-14268 GCA_000404065.3 Pinus taeda
GAGAGAGCGAGGGAGAGGGTTGGGGAGAGAAGATGGGGAAGAGAGGATGGGGGAGAGAGAGAGAGAGGGAGAAGGAGGAATAGAGGGGGTGAAGGAGAGATAGAGGGTGAACGGGAGAGGGGGAGAGAGGGGGTGGAGAGGGAGAGAGAGAGAGAGGTGGAGAGACACAAAGAGAGGGAGCATGGGAGAAAGAGGGGGAGGGGGAGAGAGACAAAGAGAGGATAATTCCACGTACCACTTGACCATATATTGGGTTGGAACACATATTTGTTTCAACCAATCACCCTCGTGCCATATTCCAAGCACGAATGTGGGACTCACAAAAAAAAAAAAACCAGGGCTTCCTTAGGATTTACCACATATCCTGACATTACTGGTCAAGGTATTTATAGGCCTGAAATGCTCATCTATTCCACTAGACTTTACTACAATCCCACCATTATCAATCAAGGGATTTTTAGGCCTAAACAATAAACATACACTACCAGGATTTACTAAAATCCCACCAAAATCAGTCAAGGGATCACTAGGCCCTAAACAAACATGTATTCCTTTGTATTTATTCACCAATATCTTGAGGAATTTTCCTATATCCACCCTCAGGCTATACTGCCTATCCCGCCATTACAGGTCACGAGATTTTTAGGCCCTTGGGAATTTTCTTGAGACCACCTCAACCGATTCCAAAACCATCCAATAATCCAATCTCAACCAAAGAGTGAACTCGATCACACTATGGTTATTAGGAAATGACAAGGCAAAGTTGAAACCATTGTCACACCCGGTAAAGCTCATGCTAATGACAACAAGAGTACCAAATATACACATGCATGTACCATGCATGCCAAAATCAACAAGAAAATCATACATGTAACTTGATTCCTACAAAGCAATCCACTTGTAGCCACTTGATCCAACTATTCCTTTCTTGATCCTTACTTTCCTTTCCTTTCTTGTCCTCCCTTTTCCTTCCTTTCTCCAATGCTAGAGTGCTCCAAGAATGCTCTAAGTGTGCAAGAGTATGATAGAATAGAGATAATAGAGAAAGAGAGCTCCAAAATTGAACTCACAAAATCTAACACTAAAGAAAGCCATGAACTCATCCTCATAAAATGATTTATTATTGAGGCCTCTAGTTTCTTCAATTTCCTCTATTTCTCCTTCAATTTCCTTCTCATGAAAATATGTAACCATTCACCTTCCTTTCCTCTTATTGTCCATTATTCTCATCAATAAATTTCCAATTAATGCCTCTTTTCCTTTGCCAATTTCCATAGCCATTAAATAATCGAAATAAACACCCACTAGGATTATTTACCCACCATTCAAATTGGAAAAGGCATCTAATGACCTTGGCCTTATTTTTCCATTATTAACTTTATTACATGAAATTTTAACTTGGGGCTGTTACATACTACCACATTTGGCATTCCTATGTAGATACACAATCCCCCCATAGATATCATATTGAAACCCACTTCCATTTATGTCTTCATTGGTCTCTTCCTTAATTACAAAGATGAAAAGTTGGTGTATGCTTGAAAAAAATAGGAGAAAGTATCCAAATCAAGCTTTACAACTATCCATTTCATTTCTTAAAAGAGACCCATTATTTCACTAATTCATCCTTTTCAACAAATATTGGGATAATTATACTTATTGACACTTCATATCTTATAGGAATTTTATTAAAAATTATTATGAATGTCATCATAGTGATGAGATTTCAATTACGCATTTTGTCGAGCAATTTGCATGCATATCTTGTTCTCCCACCTCCAACATACATATCAAAAATTGCAATTCCCATTAACAAGTTATCCCCAAATACAAATCTCATTATGTATTGAAGGATTTCCTTTCCATATTCCAAAGCTACCGCACTTACACAGTCAAGAAGAAAATTGGAAAATGTGAACCATTTTTGCTAGACACCCATTATTTGCGATGCCAAAGTGATATCATGATAATCAAACTTTGCATAATTTTTAATCATGGTAGTCTATGAGACTACATTTTGTTTAATAATTTCATCCATAACTTGCTAAGCCTTTTCTAATTCCCTCACATTTCATGAAAAATAACAAGATTGTTTCCCGTGGAGAAGTGTGGCTTAAATCCCTTATGAATCATGTGATTATGGAACATTTTAATAAATTCCATAGAACTCTTCTCAAGACCCACATGAAAGAGAGGTATATAATTATATATTTACATGAGTTACTTTACGATCCATTTGACTTAAAGTTCCAAGTGTGGCTTTTAACTAGACATTTTTTGAACTTGTCGAATTAGAGCATTGGCTTGAATATTTATTTCCATAAAATGATGGGAATCCATTCTCATATATTGGTTGCAGTTGGTTCTTAATTTTTTAAAGTTTGTAGTAAGTTAGACATAGAAAACACATACATTTTCTTGCCATTTGCATTGTTTGAGCTAAACTTGACCAACCGATAAAGGTTTCCTCAGTCCTGAATGTATTTCTCCACCACTATCCAGTCAAATATTTTTCCACAAAAAAATAAAAACATCAGATGTTGCAAATTGTTGAGTCTCATCCATAATTTCTGCAACACTTATCATTTCCACATACATGAATGCCCTCTATGCAAACACAATGTTCCGAAAGAAGATTAATACTAACAATATTTGCAACACATGAAAAACTTGGAAATGCACAACGTCCAAGGAAACAAACATTTTAATGAATTGTTCCTTCAGTGAAACACCCAAATTTTGAAAATTGTAGTTAAAGTGTTCATTTTTCTCATGATTTAATGAATTTGACAGTTAAATGGTTGGGGTTGAAGTTAACGAACAATCAAAGATTGTGTTCCTTCTAGCTATATTTCTAGACGAATATTTGTTGGAACATTGTTCTACACAAATCAATGAAAAAAGAAAAACATACAATAATTAATATATTACATTCATAATTCAAAATCCTATTAAAACAAAAAATACTTCAAACACATGTTATGTTCCAAGACACCGAGTGGGCACAAATTCTAGAGGACTAATGATATTCACTATATAGGTGTTGGAAGGAATGCCCCACCCCACATTTCTAGTAGAATGTCTGAAATTCCCAACCATGTCACCAAGCATATTGCTATCACCAAATAAACCAGATGCAACAAATTATTCATTGGCATCATTGTGCCCATCTTCCAATACTCCATTTCTTGCTTTGTTTGAGGAAAAACCTTAGTTCTCGCTTGCATGAACACTCTCTTGGTAAACACAATGTTCCTAATGAACATTATTGTTATAAAAAAATGGGACAATAAAAAAATTCTAGCATCTTCAACATGCACATAAACAAACATTTCAAGAAAATGTTCTTCCCATTATACTACTCATGTTCCCATACTTATGATTATCGACTTCCTCATGTTGATGATTTATTGAAGTTTGTTTCTTTTACCGATACATGACTCTTCTACATGCATTTAGTGCATCCTTATTCTACTAATGCTATTTTCAGTGATACTCATTCGCTCTTTCCCATGAATTAAGGAACCAAGCTCTTTTTGAAGTATGCTTGCTTGTTCCTTCACTTAACATTTCTGCAAAAAAAATTAGTTCCTTTGTGATTTCGATTTTCAATCTTTCATGTCATGTTACATATTCAACAAGTTCATGTATTTATGCTCACTCAATTTATACATCAAGTAAATTCAATATTAAATAACTTTAAATACTAGCAATTAGCCTTTCATATTACAGAAACACATATATAAACAATATTTCAAACATTGCAATACAAAAACAATCATCATTTGTGTAGTTTCATATAAGAAATAACAAAAGACTCTATACACCCCAGACATACATAAAAAAAATTTACATTGAAGCCCATAGTTTAATCTACAAAATAGCAGATCAATGCAAGAAATATCCAAGAAAAATATGAAAAATTGACATGAGTATGTTTTCATCAAATAGCCCAAATTCATATTACACTAATAGTTAAACAATGACAGTTTCATTACTAACGGTCAAAATTCATATTATAGTAATAGTTTTCATTAAACAATCCAAACATATATTCGCATGAATATGTTTTCATTAAAAAGTCCTAAATCATTCCTTTAAACAATTGTTTTCTTCCAAAAAAATCTAAACATATTTAATAACATAAAAGGTAAAAAAAAATATTATTTAAAATATGAAATTCGAACATCGGACCTATGTATTTCACAAAAACATATCTCTTTCTCTTGATCTTCCAATTTCTGACTAGAGCAGGGTCAAGCTCCATACTCGAACAAAATAAAACAATCTTCTTCACACCCGACCTCCCGACCATCATTGTATGTCTTACCTTGACTACGTAGCATGTTAGGGTTGGGGACACCACTGGTAGAAACTTGAATATAACACCATGCTAACTTCTCACTAGTCGATTGGATTTAGTTGCAAATATGAATAAAATATTTTATATATTGGTTTGAGTCCTAACCATAATTTTGTTTTAGCTTTCTTTATTTTCTTTTAAATTAACTCCACTATTGCAATCCCTTATGTTTCAATAAAACCTTAGTCGAACTCCGATCATCCAACCTCACCTCCATTTTCACATCCACATGGTTCAAACGGTTTGTCACTTAATGAGAAATTAACACCTTTCATTCAAATTTATTGTTGCTCATTCCGAGGGTTTAAACAAAATTTAGCAAGTTT
Organism: Pinus taeda; assembly: GCA_000404065.3. Taxonomy (NCBI): domain Eukaryota; kingdom Viridiplantae; phylum Streptophyta; class Pinopsida; order Pinales; family Pinaceae; genus Pinus; species Pinus taeda. Next base: position 4,690 of record APFE030275023.1, read on the forward strand.
CCTACTTTTTGCTTTCTATTTTTCAATATGTTCTCCACACCCTAATTACACTACTTGTCTAAAATTTTGATTTTCAATCTTGAATCTCTTATTACATCTTCAACAAGTTAAAATATTTACGCTCACTAACTTTATACATGAAGTAAATTTCAATACTAAATAAATTTAAATAGTAACAATCAACCTTCCATATTATAAAAGCATACATACACACACACACACACACACACACACACATATATATATATATTTATGACAAATACCTCAATACAAAAAAAAAACTACCGTTTGTGTAGTTTCCTTTAAGCAATAGCAAAAGACTCTATATAATCCACAAAGACAAAACAAAAATTGACATTGAAGTGCATTGTTTGATCTCGAAAATAACAGATACACACAAGTAATATCCAACAACAATATGAAAAAATGACATGACTATGTTTTCATTAAACAATCCAAATTCATATTACAGTGATCTTCAAAACATCTCTACAAAGATTAAACAAATATGGCATCTGCAATACTATATAGAAACAAAATTGAAGCCTCAAAGGCTAAATCACGATATCCATGGGCAATAGTGGTATATCAGCAATTGAATTTGTATTTCAAAAAGGTGAGAAAAAATATCCTTTTTCAATAACATCATTGGAGCCTTCAATCGACTACACATGGAACCCATATCTTTTTACGAGGGAGACACCATCGCTAATTGTCATTATGCATAATCCAGCCACCAAATCATATCGATTTAGATGCACTTCCATATAACCCAACATAGGTACTTTTACTTCAACTACACGAAAAGGTACGTAGCCTGGGCATTTACTATTTATATCCATCGAGATAACATCTAGAAATATGCATCTAAACCTCCATCTATCTTCAAAATATTCTAAGCTTCGTCTATTTGAAGCCTGGCCAAATTCGAAATTCTCTATCTCTTCAAATGACCAAACAAACGTAGAACCATTGTTTACAAGACAAACCTATTGGTTCCCATACAATTTTAAAGACATACATCACATGTTAGCGATAGGAACAAATTATAAACCCCACTTGTTTCTTATAAGATCAAACCAATATATAGTCTAACCCTATGAATGTTAATCATCATAATATTTATCTAAATATTGCCAGAAATTTTTTCCTTTCTGAAAGATAGCCCCTTTGGGGGAATTACACCACCAAAAGGAGGTTTTTTCCTTCTCTAAACCATGTCTACACTCATGCAAATAAAAATATTTCATTCCATGTTTTTGTGCACATGTGTCAACACAACCCAATCATATTTCTGCGGATTAAATTTCTCCAACAAGGAGAAGAATCCCCACTCTCCAATAGTAAGAGGTCCAAGATTTCTAGAGGTCTTTGTAAAATGGGTTATTATAAAATAATTATTAGAATTCAAAGAACTTTGAGGCACACTAAACACAATCATTGATCCAACTGTACATTGAATTTTGTATCTAGTGTGCAGAAAAGGAAAAAGCAACAGAGATATTTGTACTTTTTCATTAAGGTAAGATCCAACAAAGCAGTTATGCTAGATACCAACTGAAAAAATAAATAAATCCAAATTCTTTGTAGGCAGATCGATTGCAAGAGCGATAAAAATAATGTTTTCCAATAGAATACCCCATTCTTTATAAACCAACTGAAATTTTATCAGCACTGATAAAGGAAGTTGTTGAAATATAAAATCAACAATCTCAAATGGCAGAAACTTCCAAATACTTAGATCCATGAGAAAATCAACAAGTTTCTTGAAACCAGACCAAGTATTGTATGTTACATTGAAAAGGATAAAATACATAAAAAAAATACTGATGTTATTAAACATGCAAATTATCATATTAAACATGCTAAAAATATCTTTTGTAAACACTTATTAAAAAATAACATTTTCTAAAAAATAACATTATTTTAACACAATTTACATAAAAAAATGTATTCTTGAAAAAAGTTTTTTCTTTTAAAACATTATTTCAACTAACAATTCTTAGAAAATAACATTATAAAAAAAAATTAAAAAATATATACTACAACTATGCTAACTACCTTGTATGTCGAGGGCAGGGTTCCCCCTCCAACTAACTTGTATGCAATACAATCGTGACTTCTGAATACCCGATCGACTTCAACTCTGACTACCAATACAATATTATTTTTATTAGTTTGTGTGCCAACAATCACTTTATTTTACTTTCCCTTTGTTCGACCTTCCCACTCTCAACATCTACCATACGTGGACTATGTTGTAGGTTAGGCTCAAGGCAACCCTTGCAACTCTCTTGTATGTAATACCATCCCATCTTCCAACTACCCGAATGACTTCAACTTCGACTATGGATTAAATATTGTTTTTATTAATTTTTGTACCAACAATCACTTTATTTTAATTTCCTCTTGTTATTTTATAAAATAAGTCACAAATTGCAATAACCTATATTTCAATTAAATGCTCCTCGATGTCTAATCATCTGACCTCATCTCCATTTCGATATGTTATTCTTGGTTTGTAGGCTTTTAACAAAATTTACATGCTTTCCTCTTTTGCACTTTTTATTTTGTAATCTATTCTTCACACCCTCTTTGCACAATTTCTCTTAAACTTACTTCTCGTTACAAAAAAAGAACTTCAATTTCACTTTGGCACTCATAATTTCTAGTAAACATCCAATCTTCTAAAGAATTCATATAATGAATTTTGTATTCATTTAACAAACCTTAATTCTTTTTATTTCTTTTTACAGGACATAAGGTGGGAAACAAAGCTAAATATTTAAAACAATTCAAAAAAAATTCTATATCAAAATATACAACTTTGTTCTCTCTTACTCAGTATCATATAGATTAACCCAAATTCTATCAAAATATCATCTAGACATTCCAGAGGAACGTTGAGTTATTTTTAGATTGGCAAGGATAAGAGTGGAATAATTAGCTATAGAATTCACTCATTTACTAATTTTGAGACCGATTTTATGCTATCAATACAATGAGCTAAGAAAACCCCACATTCTCTATTGATCTTATTGCAAGCAAAAAGAAAATAAAAAAATTAAACAAAAGTATAATCAAGGAAGCTTATCACAAAATAACTGTTTTCCCCTTGGGAAAGTTGAAATACAAGTTACATTTGTTTGCGACTTGAATGTTCGATACCCCTTTTTACATTTACATTGCTCACTGTGAAATCCACCTCATATTAGGAAGACAAGTTGCATACAGATATGGAAGGACATCTTACCACTAAGATCATTATATGTCTGCATGCAGTGGCCTGGTATTTTTCGATATATCTCGCCTTGAAATCTGATGCAAAGATGGACACCATTGCAAAATAATATGTTCCTCCGCTTGATTTACCAATCCAAACAATATGATCTGAACAATACACAAACTATTGAGAAATACAAAATGAAACTTAGCTAAGAAATACCAAACAACATTGATGTTTTTAATATTTTAAATGACATTGTTGTCTTGGGTATTGAAATGTTTGATCAACCGTAATGTGGTTTTCTTTCTTCAAACACCATGATTTCCATGATGTGCACACTTCAGTTTTAGACAAAGTCTTAGAAGGATCGAATGACCCCCACCACCATGTTACCACAATTCTTCACACTCCCTCCCATTGCAACCATAGATTAAGTTATTAAACGAAGAATATTTGGAAAATAATCGATCATGTCCCTTCAAAAAAAATATATATATATTGAAATTCCTACAATCAACATCCACCCAAAGCAAAGGTGCTTTCCATTCTAGGAGGGAGATATATAAGGGGGGAGGGAGAGGGGGAGAGATTGAGGGAGGGAGAGATGGGGAGAGATGGAGAGAGGGAGAGAGAGAGAGGGAGGGGAGAGGGAGGGAGGGGGAGAATACAAGCAAGGGAGAGGAGGGGTAGATGGGGGCAGGGAGGGGGAGGAGTCAAGCAAGGGAGTGTAGGGGAATATGGGGGAAGGGAGAGGAGGGGAAGAGGGGGGGATGGAGAGAGGTATGAAGGGGGGATAGGGAGGGATATGGTGGGGATGGATATAGGGAGAGATGGAAAGGCGGAGGTACATGTGTTATAGAAATATTTGGGCACATCAACCTCAAAATTATATGTCGATAAACTAGGGCTCATCAACCCATAAAAGAGTTCTTTCATGTCGTAAAAGAACATAGTCATCTGAATACATCATTCCCCAAAAGTTCCACTTGAGAAACCATCCAAATATGGCCTAAATTAAACCATACTGATTGCTCCACTGGTAGAGTGCGATGCATACTGAGTGGTGCACTGTCAGGGTGTGATGCATACTGATTAGGCCTTCTATACGGTGCGATGGGCGAGGATGGACAAATGTCCGAGATAGTTTGCTAGGTAGTTGTTCATGGAATATTCTAGAAACTTCTCCTGTGCCACTTCCCTCTCTGAATTCACCCAAGGATGAATGAGGGATCTAAGAAATCTCCAAATGGAACCAATTGTAACAAGTGGAATGACACTAATCAAACCCCATGGATGACTCACACCCTTGCACACATCTACAAATGGATCTCCAATTCAAGAGATATAGAGGCTAGAATATTGTGAATTACAAGGAAGTGCTGATAGTTTGTAATTGAGAAAGGAGCATTGTATTGTTGGTGTGATCTTGCTATTTCATGAGGTGAAGAAGGATTGAAACTGGGAGGATGATGCTAGATCAGACAATTGGGTCGTAATTCAATATTCTATTAATAAAGTTCTTCAAGTTTTCTTCCATATTATTGTGTAATTGTGAATGTTATCATTTGTGAATACTATTGTTTGTTCATTATATATATATAATTCTGTAATGTTTATGTTGTAATAGATCACGATGCTTTGATGGTTCTTTGTTGTTGTACTGGTGCAGGTACCCTCCAAGTGTGTTAAGTACAGGGAGGAGTTGCATGATCTGTCAAAGGGGAGAGAGAGCAAGCAAGGGATTAAGAGGAAGTTCCAGGTTGGTTCCATTATCATTCTCTTATCTATTACACATAGAAGAAATTGTTGAGTTTCTTTAAACTGTTGTTTCTAGGGTAGTTGCCAAACCTAGAGGGCTAGCATTCTTTAGGAATACTAGTTCTCCTAGAAACAAATTGGCGACTCCGCTGGGGAGGAAAAAATGTTTGTTTGTTGTTATTGTTTGTTTTATAAACTATATACAGAGCCTAAAGTCAACCACGTAGCCTTCGAACTGCTCTTGCTCTGCAATTGCATAGTAGATGAATGTTGCTTCAGTCAATCTCTGGTTTAGTTTGTGAATTAAACATTTGACTTACAAGCACATCTAGATTCGCTTTTGGTAGCACAGTAATCTCTCAAGACATTCCTTCATACTTTGCTCTTTACTGCTCATCAAAGCTCAGCTTAACTCATTGAAAATAGCTGCACATCTGAGCCAAAACCAATTTTAGTTGCACCCCCTGGACCATCGCACTGTCTTCCACTATAACTCAGTATGCATCACACCTCCCAAATGTAGTAAGTGCAATGCATCTCTTTTCCTATGAATCCCAGGTGCGATGACTGACTGAACTCTTTTTCCATTCTAGAAATTGAGGGTTTTTTACCTTATTTTCAGTTTTGTTTGGTTGTTTTGTTGCAAAGGAACAATGCCTCCTTACTGAAGCCTACTTGCATGACATAGATCAACCTCAATTACATTAGGATTAGTGAATGTTTTTTGTGTGTTTGTTCATCATTTACAATCCCTTGTTGAAAAATTGTTTAAATCGATTTGTCGCTTTGATACAAAAGTGTTGTAATTGTCGTTTTGTGTCGAAAAGAGAATTGTCATGAATTCTTCTTTCCCTTGATATTCAATTGAACTTTTCTTCATGTATTTGGTTTGATTTGTTTATATTCAAAGTGTAGAAAGCATTTTTTATTCAAAACTGAAAAGTGTTGTTGAGTCTTCATTTCTCTTTTGAAGAAGAAATTGTCGAAAATGTCATTTTGAATGAAATATTTCAAATCTTTGCTGCATTTATTTTTCCTTTTTGGCATTTTTCACATTAAGGAACAACGAAAACAAATACATGCATTTGCATTTAGCAGTTGTAGATTTGTGTGTGAAAATATGATTTAGGGAAATGCACTAGGGTCTGCTCTTTGCTCTTTGCTCTTTGCACTGTTATTTTCTTTCCCTAGTAGCTAGGACTTTCATTGCTTAAAGTAAACAAAGGTTGTTTATCATTGTAGATTGCATTTTAGAAATTTCAAATCATCATCACGTAGTGAAGCATTGAAAGGAAAAATCTAAACAAGATGAACTTTAAAATAAATTTCAATGAACCCAACAACGCTTTGGAACTCAATGCAACATATCTAGAGGTCTAGGCTAGAGACGTGTTCCGACATCATTAAAACTAGTGGCTATCATTTTCATTGAAGGTTGGGCGATTCCTCCTCCTTGATATGACAAGTGCTAGCATGGACTTTTGCTCCATGTACTGTCGTGTATATATTGGGAGACCACAATAGGATTATATCCTTTATCAATAGGAAGCTAAGTCTGCCACCTTAGTGATCGCAATGCATTGAGCACAACATTCAGAAAGATTGACTGTCGTACATAAGTCCTTGGTAATTTCTCTTTAATTTATCACTAAGGTGTATATTGCAGTTTTTCGATTGGTTTGGTAATCCCTCTGTCTAGATTTTCTAGAGTAGTCACATTCATTCCTTTTCGACTCTTTAAAAGAAAAGTTCCATCTGAGAACTTGTCCTTTCAAGCTCATTAAAAATCGAAGTAGACTAGAGTTATCTTTAGCTTTTTCTCAACTCTTAAAAACTGAAAAAGAAAAGTTGTGTCAAAGTGTCAATAAAATTAATTGAATTCGGAATAACATCCATGTTCCTTAGTTTATCTTAGGTTAAGATATATGGAGACAAATCCAGAGTCCACCAATCAAGGAATCCCTTTTGAAGGGAATCCTTGTTCTTTTCCTTCCTTTGGAAATATTGGTGCTCCTTACATGGCTATATTATCCCTTCCTGGACCTACCATTGGCCTGCCAGTATGGCTGCTTTCAACCTCTTTGGTTCAAAAGAGATAGGGATAGAGGGATAGATAGGGAGGGAGAGACGGATAGAGAGATAGATAGGAAGGGAGAGAGGGAGAGAGATGGTGGGGGAGAGGGTTAGGGAGAGAGGGGAAGAGGGGAGGGGGAGAGAGAGGTCGAGCGTGAGAGAGAGAGAGAGGGAGGGGTGGCAGAAAGGGGGAGAGAGAGAGATAGAAAGAGAGAGGGGAGGGGGGAGAGAGAGAGGGAGAGAGAAAGGGATGGGGAGAAGAGACAAAGGGGTAGAGAGAGGGAGAGAGAGAGGAGGAATGGAAGTGGGTGTTCTAGTGGGAGTGGGGGAGAGAGAGAGGGGGAATGGGAGTGGGAGTGGTGGAGGGAGAGAGGGGGAGAGAGAGGGGGAAGCTAAGGGGGGAAGAGAGAGAGGGGAAGTGGGAGTGGTAGTGGTAATGGCAGTGGGGGAGAGAAGAGGGAGGGAGGGAGTGGGACTAGGAGGGTGGGAGAGGTGGGGTGAGAGAGAGGGAGGGAGGAAGGGAGGGAGATAGAGGGAGGGAGGAAGGTAGAGATGGGGAGGTGGTTGAGAGAGAGGGTGGGGGCAGGCAATGGGATGGGGAGGAGGTTGAGAGAAGAAGGGGGGGAATGGAACAGGGTGGGGAGAGAGAGCAAAAGGGGGAGGGAGACTGAGGGGTAGGTAAAGTGGGGGGAGAGAGAAGGGGGAAGTGGGAGTGGAGGTGCGGGAGAGAGAGGGGGGGAAGAGGGAGAGAGAGGGGGGGGAGTGGGAATTGGAGAGAGGGGGGAGAGGGAAAGAGAGGGTGTGGGGAGCGGTAGAGAAGGTGGGGAGGAGAGAGAGAGGGAGGGGGCGTAGAGAGAGAGAGAGGGAGCAGGGTGAGAGAGAGGGAGGGGGTGTAGAGAGAGAGATGGGGGGGAGTGGGAGTGGTGGTGGGAGGGAGAGAGGGAGAGAGGATGAGTGGAGATGAGAGGGAGAGAGGGAGAGAGAGGGGGCGTGAGAGGGAGAGAGAGTGAGAAAGGGGGAGTGGGAGTGGGAGAGAGGGGGGAAGGGAGTGAGAGAGAGGGAGAGAGAGGGTGGGGGAGAGAGGGAGATAGAGAGGAGTGTGAGTGGTGTGGGAGAGAGGCAGGGTTGAGAGAGATATAGAGGAGGAATGGGGGAGGGTGTGGTAGTGGGAGTGGTGGAGAGAGGGAGAGAGGGAGAGAGAGGGGGGGAGAGGGAGAGAAAGACGAGAGAGAGGGAGTGTTGGCGGACGGTGGGTACAGAGAGAGGGGGGAGAGAAGAAGGGAAAGCGAAGAGAGAGAGAAGAGGTGGGGGGGGAGAGAGGAGAGAGAGGTGAGGGGGGAAGGAGGAGAGAGGAGGAATGGGAGTGGGTGTGCTAGTGAGAGTTGGGGAGAGAGAGGGGGGGAATGGGAGTGGGAGTTAGGGAGGGAGAGAGGGGGAGAGAGAAGGGGAGGATGAGGGGGGAAGAGAGAGAGAGGGGGGTCGGACAGGTAGAGAAGGGGAGGGGTGGAGAGTGAGAAGGACTGGGAGGGAGAGAGAGAGGGTGGGGGAGAAAGGGAGAGAGAAGGGTGAGAGGGAGAGAGAGAAAGATAGAGGGATGGGGGAGATAGAGAGAGTGATAGAGTGAGAGAAGTGTGGGGGACAGGGGAGAGAGGGGCAGAGGAAGAGAGAGAGGGGTGAGGGAGAGAGAAGAGGGTGGGGGAGAGTGCGGAGGGAGATGGAGCGAGAGGGGGGAGGGGGAAGGAAGGAGCATGAGAGAGAGAGGGACGGGGTGGATGGGAAGGAGAGTGAGAGAGAGAGAGGGAGGTGGGGAAGAGAGGGGAAGGGGGGAGAGAGAGGGGTGGGAGAGAGAGGGAGAAGAAGGGGGTAGTAGAGAGGGTGAGACAAATGGTGGGGAATGGAGATAGAGAGATAGATAGGGAGAGAGAGAGGGATAGAGAGACAGTGGGGGAGAGGGTTGGGGAGAGAGGTGGAGAGGGAGGGGGAGAGAGAGGGCGAGGGTGAGAGAGAGAGAGAGGGAGGGGTGGCGGAAAGGGGGAGGGAGGAGAGAGAGAGAGAGAGAGAGAGAGAGAGAGAGAGGGATGGGGAGAAGAGACAAAGGGGTAGATAGAGGGAGAGAGAGAGGAGGAATGGGAGTGGGTGTGCTAGTGGGAGTGGGGGAGAGAGAGAGGGGGAATGGGAGTGGCAGTGGTGGAGGGAGAGAGGGGGAGAGAGAGGGGGAAGCTGAGGGGGGAAGAGAGAGAGGGGGAGTGGGAGAGGGTAGAGAGGGGGAGGGGTGTAGTGGGAAAGAAGGACTAGAGGGAGAGATGGAGAGAGAGAAGGCTGGGGGGAAAAGGGGGAGAGAGGGAGAGAGAGAGAGGAGAGATGGGGGAAGAGAGAGATAGAGTGAGAGAGGTGGTGGGGGATGGGGGAGAGAGGGGGAGAGGAAGAGAGAGGGGGGAGGGAGAGAGACAGGGTGTAGGAGGGAGGGAGAGCGAGAGGGGGAGGGGGAGGCAAGGAGTAGGAGAGAGAGGGGGAGGGGGTGG
>APFE030275029.1:0-46427 GCA_000404065.3 Pinus taeda
CATGTTGTCGTAAGCCAATGATGAAGAACTACAATGAAAGGATACAATCCATTCCGTATGTATATAAGACCATGGGTTTTGTATTGAATAATGTATTCAATAACCCCCTATATCGATAATCTTATCACTTAATTAACATTGAAAACTCCCATTTATGGAGAAAAAGGAGAGGAGGAATTCCATTTCTAAGGGTGTATCTCTCCTCGACACACCACCACACTGGCACAAAAATGACCACATAGTGGCTTACTCATAAATGACCTATTATGTTATCAAGATGAATTTAGTTTCTTTCCAATAAATAGGAGATGTCTATGGACATGAATCCCCTCCTTAAACTAGTTTTGTAGTTGTGAACTAGTAATAATCTAAAGTAGTTATGAACAAAGTGATAGTGATTTGAGTTGGCATTCTCACAAATATTGAAAAAAATGTGGCCAATCCAAACTATAGTTTTGACATTGTTGATCCTTCCCTTGTCTCTCTTTTATTGGCATGTAAATTTTCCTTTTTCTGACTCACCTTTTCTCATTGCCTTTTCATGTTGATACTCTAAATGATCAATCTTTATTATCCCTCTCCTTTAAGTTAATAAATATATCTATATAAGTACTTCATATCCGTAATTTTTCTCTTAATGTTGGTGAGGGGTGATGCAACTCACTTGAAACACTAGACTCCAAAAGAAATCAAGACATGGTTACCTAGAAGCACTTTACTGACCCCTTAACTTCAATAATATTTTTTTTTCAAGGTTTCAAAACTATAACTTCGCATTAACACTTCAATATCATCATTTTATAACATTGTTATAGGCGCTGGAAAATGATTTTTCAACGCTCCTATAGGTGCTGGAAAATGATTTTTCAGCGTTCTTGTAGGTGCTGGAAAATCATTTTCCAACACTCCTCTTGGCACTGGAAAATCATTTTCCAGTGTTTTTCTGAAGGAGGCTTGCAAAGTTTTTTGGAAATGAAATTTGTAACATTACAAATTAAATGGATGTTTGAATAACTTGAAATGTAAGAAACGACCTAACCCTTGCAGATTTACAAGTAGTAACACAAATACTTTAAGACCTTGAAAGAATTTTTTTTCCACTAACTTGGTCTTTGGTTCATGGAAAAAAAAGTTCATTTCCTTAAGATCTATGGATCTCTCTTATGTTTAGTTGTTGTCATCCATTCAAAAGGAGTGAAAACTTTGGTTTTATAATGTTTCTCGTTATAATATTAAATCCAAGTTGTTTTGGTTTCCCTTAAATAAAGACAAAATACTCGGCGGAGTAATGAAGCTCATGAATTGCATGGCCATCTTTGAAGATCTCAAAGTTTGGATTGCAATGGATTAGTATTCTTGGAGAACATTTGAATAATTGTTCAATGAGATTATTACTTCGGATTTTGCTTAACTTTGATGTATATGCCTTAGGTTTATAAATTTAACACATTAAATTTCAAATTTTGATATTGAAAAGTTAGATGATTACATGATACTCTCTATCTTGAGTTTCATGATAGGTGATATTCTCCAACTTAAATTTGACACTCAAATATTTTTAGTTTTGCGTCGAAATTTGTCAAACCAAGAAATCCTTAGGTTGTAATTTTCATGCTTCAAATTGAAAATTTGATATAGATTTAGACTACTCATGAACATAAAAAATCACAATTATAAGGTGGCAAGATTGCAAACTTGAAGTGTTTACATTCAAAATGTTGGATTAAAGAAAAACCATGCCTTCAAATGAATTGTAAAATCCCTGGAAAAAAATGGTCATAAATATTCAAAAACAACTATGGGAAAAAAATGTAGTTTAAATCTACATCTTGGCGATTATGCTCAATGTTATCTGATTTTTTTGAATAATCGCATTCAATATATGTAGGATCCAAAAAATTCTATATTTAACTTAGGAAGATGAATTCAACAACCTCAAAAACCCTAACCAATGTGGGCTACAGTGGTACTAAGTAGGAAAGTTAGTGTAAAAAATAAATAGCCATTTCATTTCAGTGACCCATATATACAAATTACTGCTTAAAAGTATCGATGAGAAATCTAATCAACAAAGCTATATGATTAGCAAGAGGATCAAGACTAGTTCCATTTGCAAAAGCATGGCCCTAAGTTCCTTCTAGTGGGTTATCTGTTCACAATACTAAGAAATATGTGTTTATAGGGTAAATAGTTGAGATATTTTTCATCATTCAAGCACATTCTAGAGTTGTTCCAAGGCCCATCATTCAAATCTACATGAGATTTATTTATTAATAGATTCTATTTCCATTATGCAAAGTTTTCTTATTCAATACATTTCAAATAGAGAAGATTCATCTCCCCTTTGTGTTATTTCTTTGCAAGCTAGAGTGCAATATTTTGAACATGATGTGAGAGAGTTGGGTTCATTGAATTTTTTACTTGTAAATGTTCATTTGGACAATATTTTTCCTAATATGTTTCCACATTTTTTGCAAATTGTGAGACAAAATGGAAAAGAAATGGAAGAATATAATGGGCCTTGATGTGCAAGACCCTAAAGAGAAAATCATATTTTCTGGTAAAGATCTAGTCTAATTTGAAGTATCTAAGGTCAACATGAGTATTGATCGAGTTTTAAAAATTCTTGTACATAGAGTTGATGACTTCATTAAAGGAGAGGAAATGAATCCAGAGGCTCCATGTACCTTTTCTCGACGAAAAACCAAAACTTCAGGCTTAATCGAAGATCCAAGCTTAACGGGTAGTGTTGCCCTATGATGGGAACTATAAGTATTTTAGAAATGCCTTCTTTAGATGTTGATATTAATAGTGCTTTATTATTTCTCATATGTTTTGACATCTTAATTTTTTTTATATAGCTATGCTTGCTCATATGGTTCATAGGACAATAGAGACAAATGTACAACCAAACGAAAGCAGTCATTTATGAAAAATAGGGGCTGCCAGTGCCACTTTATTGTAAAGGTTAAGGTTCAAAGCCCTGAGATAGAAATAATAACATACAACATGTATGATCATGAATTTGGGGAAGGATGTCCCTGTCATGGGAAACATGAAATTTTAGGTGATGTTAGGTCTTTGCATAAGCCAGGGCTTTCAAGGGACATGGTTTCTTATGTCAAAAGTTGTTTTTTTCTACAAGTGCCAATTGACTCAGTTTGTAAAATGCATATTAAAAAATATGTGAACATAGATGCCACAAATCAGGATAGGGATTTTTTCCTATGCAGAAAATATGTCACAAACATCTATAATCATTTGATGAAACTAAATTACCAACTTCATAAAAAAGATGAAATGAGTGTGAATCTTTGGTATGAAAAACACCAAAATGTTTTCTTCTTTTACCAAAAGCCGAATGTTGAAAATGTCCCTTTTATAGCTGGAATATAAAAAAATGGATGTTGGACACTATGGTTCAGCTATCCCATAATAGAATAATAGCCATGGATTCAACATTCAATAAAAATAAATATGGGGTTAGTATTTTTGCAATGATTCAATTAGTGAAATAATTTTGAATGTAATGATTCAATATGCTTAATGGTGTAAAATTAACTTCATTTTTTTAATATGACAATATTAGTTGCATACACTCGTGGTGTTTGAAAAGCAACAAAGAAGGGTCTCAGTTGCATGGGTGGTGATGTCACATAGTACATCATAAGATATATCACTATGGTTTTAGCACCCAATGCATAGGTATTATCATCTTCATCATGATTGGAAGGTCACTGCCTTTATGATTGATGATGCATTGGCTGAAATTATTGCTTTGAGGTAACTTCATTCTTCTTATTCAAAATTTCAAATTGTATTCAATCTAAATATTTCTAACTTAAAATGAATTAAATATGGCAGGAGCATCACCAGGTGTGAAGTAATATTATGTGTTTGGTATGTAAGGAGCGCATGGCTCAAAAATGTTAACCAGTTAGCTAGTAGTCTAGAAAAAGGAAAAAAGATGTTCAATGAACTAGGCCATATCATGAAAAAATGTTCGAACGATGAAGTGACTAATGCAATAAATGGATTTTTCACCAAATTTGCAACCGAGGTGAATTTTTTGGGCTATTTCCACAAGAATTGGGTTGTTGGTGATAAGTTTGGTAAGTTAACATACTATTTCTTGTGTTTATATTTTTTTGTTTCATAAAGATAAGATATATTTACTATTTGACTTTTTACATTTAGGGATGTGGGTAAAAGGCTATCGAGATTTTCCTCATGCAAATCAGGAGACAAATAATGATGTGGAATCATACCACTATTATCTCAAGGCTTCCTTTCTATTTCATCATAGAAAGATGTTCTCGTAGGATGGATTTGCTATTTTATACTCTCCTCACAAATGTTGAACCGTGTTACTGATTCAAGGAAATTTTGAAAAAAAAGGGGATATTTGAACAACCACAAGAAAGAGAAGCACCTTGAATAATCAATGGAAGACACTAGAAGAAATCCAGATAGTGATTGGAGCCCTCATGACAACATATATCATGCTTATTGGGTGAGGAGTCAAAGTACACCTAATATGCGATATTTTATTACTTGACATTGCACAACTTTTTTCACTTGTGATTGCCCATGGTATATTCATGGCAACAGTTGCAAGCATGCCATAAAGGTAGATTGGTTGTATTCCCCTTCAATTAATTCAAATGATTTATTGGATCATGATACGAAACCCAATACATTCAATGCCCCTGCTGAGATAGCTATAGAGGAGCCAAACCTCGATACAAATGTCAAAACATCTATCATGGTTGATAACAATGTAGATCCAAAATTAGAAGAACTTCAGTTGGCTAGAGGGGAGTTGTTTGGCTACATAGACCTATTGAGGAATAACCCTCTTGCTATTTTGAGCAAGACAAAACAACTGATAGGTTTGGTTAAAAAAATGATGGATGATGCCAATAAACTTTATATTATGGACTATGACTTCACCCTTGGGTTGGGTGCTTATGAGTCATCTTTGAAGAGCAAAAAGAGTTTCCTTAGCCCTAAAAAAAAACAAATGAGGCAAACAAAGTGGCAACTTGGAAATTGATTTGAATGTCCCTGCATCTAATTATGAACCATTTCAGTTTCAACATCTCAACAAGCAAGGTCATCCTTGTTCCAACAATGCATCCTCTATTATCCCGGGTAAGTTCCATTAAGTGATGAAATCAACATGTTTAGATTATTTTATATAGACATCACAGTTTCTTAATGAATTAGTATGAAAATTTTTGTAGTGGTGCAAAATCCCACTAGTGTGTTCACTCCTATGGATCATCCTCCATTGAAGCATGCTTAGTTGGTTGACAACATTCTAATTGGTGATTTTCCAAATTTATTGCTATATATTTCCTCTTAATTTTCTCTTAAATGTGTGTACTAGATGTTATTGATGTTTCTAATGTAATGTTTGAATGTTTGTAGAGGTGTAACATACCACCAGTGTTCCTTCAATTCAAGCACATAAATAGATACGCCATCGATCTAGTTATCACATCATTCAAGGTGCATTAGATGGGATTCCTAATTCATGTAGTCAATATTATGATGTGTGTATTACTTTGCATTCCATTATTTTCTTTGATGAAAATTGCGTTATTATCTTACATATGCAAGAAATTCTCCTATGGATCATCCTCCACTAGAGCATGCTTCATTGGTTGACAACTGTCCAATTAGTGATTTTCCAAGTTTATTGCTATATATTTCCTCTTACTTTTCTCTTAAATGTGTGTACTAGATGTTATTGATGTCGTTAATGTAGTTTTTGAATGTTTGCAAAGGTGCGTCATACCACCAGTGTGCCTTCAATTCAAGCACATAGATGGATTCATCATCGATCTAGTTATCACATCATTCAAGGTGCATTGGATGGGATTCTTAATTCATGTAGTCAATATTATGATTCGTGTATTAATTTACATGTCATTATTTCCTTTGATGAAAATTACATTCTTATATTATAGATGTAAGAGATTCTCCTATGGATCATCATCCACTAGAGCATGCTTCATTAATTGACAACTGTCGATTTGCTGATTTTCTAGGTTTGTTTCTATATATTCCCTCTTATTTTTCTCTTAAATGCGTGTACTGGATGTTATTGATGTTGTTAATGTAGCGTCTGAATGTTTGCAGAGGTGCCTTCAATTCAAGCACATAGATGGATGCACCATCGATCTAGTTATCACATCTCTCAAGGTTCATTGGATGGGATTCCTAATTCATGTAGTCAATATTATGATGTTTGTATTACTTTACATGCCATTATTTTCTTTGATGAAAATTGCATTGTTATCTTACAGATGAAAGAGCTTATCCTATGGATCATCCTCCATTGGAGCATGCTTCGTTGGTTGACAATTGTCCAATTGGTGATTTACCGGGTTAGTTGCTATATCTTACCTTTTAATTTACTCTTAATATCACTAGCAATCAACGATGGAGATTTATCTCCCTATGCTAATGAATTAAAGCACAAGGGGTGTTAGCAAGTTATAATGGTTAGTTTCCAAAATTACAGTCAACACAATATAATGGATGTCACATGTTTATTTTGTTCATTGAAGCTCTAATCTAACTATCAAGCCTGTAATGTTTTTCATGTGATTCCAAATTCTCATAATGGGAGCATTGTCCCTAGTATAATATTGACATGCATTTATTGAAAACTTGTGATGTGTCTCAAGAGTTGGTTATGTTGTGAAAGTGATTTTCCTGACAGACAAACAAAATGACAAAGAGAAAGGTTTGGAAATCCAAAAAATTGATTTGGAGACAACTTGTAAAAAAACATTCATATATTTTGATTCCCAGTTCGAGAGCTCGACATGGAATACACATAATTTTGTCAATAGGGATAGACTTTGTTTAGTAAATTGTATCATAAAAATATTGTAATATTTTATGGTTTCTTTCTCAGATATTATGGATCTTAAAGTTTCATATATTTTGATATATAATGTATGAAAAATAAATCCAAAGGGTTTAGAACTCTCTCGGAAAAACATTGTGTGTATTGTAGGATTTTCAAGATCAATATAGTTTTCTCTCTGCAGAAGTTTGAAAGGATTCAAAGATTCACGTGTTGCGGGTTTTTGTCTATCCTCCTTCTACGTGCTTGTTCTCCATTTTGCTGCTCATATGTTCATATACTCAATATTCGAATATAGTTGTAATGAACTAGAATTCATGTTTGATTGCTCACTCTAATAATATTTAACTTCTCTAAGAATTTTTCCATCTAAAGGTTACAAAAATCACTGTGTGGTGCTTTGTTTTTTTAGATCAATATGATATTCTTCTATTACATCCTAATTTTTACAATTTGAACAATGAAGCCAATAATTTTCTTGCCTCTTCCATAGTTTTGAAGGATTTGTAGCTCTTACTCATTTTTGTAATCATAAGTACACATATGAGTACGAACATGAGTGGGGATGTCGCTTCCCCTGTTTTCAAAATTGGTGCCTTGTATATGCTAATAAAAACTTTAGAATATGTTTAATACAAAGTTTGTAATGTGTATTTTATTAAACATGACCTTATCACTCTTTAATATTTCTTGAAAAAGCATTTTCAAACTCTTAATAACTCTATTCGCACAAACTTTCTTGGTTTTATGATTTTGTAGCTTTCATGTAGGCGTTGGAAAATGATTTTCCAACGCTCCTATAGGCATTGGAAAATGATTTTCCAATGCTCATGTAGGCACTGAAAAATGATTTCCTAGTGCTTTTCTGAAGGATATGTTGAATACTTTTGACTGAAACATGGTCATTGGTACAACATTACCAACAAGGTGGATGATTTCTTACTATGAAATAAAATAAATAACTGACCCCCTTGCTACCTTACAGTTGATAACCCAACATAGAACAAATATTTCTAATTCATTAAATACAACAGTACTTCTAGAGGGAATTTCTTGATACATGGGATATTCATGAAGTTCTCAAGGGATCAGAGCATAACCATAAAACTTGCAAAGAAAAATTACAAACACAAAGCAATTTTACCAAGCATACAAGACATAACATGTTTAAAAGGGATACTCCCTCAATGACAAGGCATTTGGATAACATGTCCATACTCATATGTGTTCTTAAACTCTAATGGAAGGAAGCCATCATTGAAATGACTTTTATTTTAAACTTGTATTTTAATTTAAACCACCTTTTCCCATTAAAACATCTCACCATCCAAAATCCCTAAAATCATGGTAACAAAAGTCATACATTTAATGGAGTGCCTTATAATTCCCCCCTCAGTCGTCCCTTGCTCTTTTTACCTTGAAAATTTGTTGAATAGATGCTTGTTTGTATTTGGTATTTTGTTTTCATGGTGCTAAAGATATTCACTGTGTGTCTATTAGCGGTGTCATTTGCAAGCGATTCTTGCCAAAAATATTAGTTTCTTCCAACCAACTCTTGTAGGAAATTGTATCTATCTTTCTTAACTACATGTTGTTTAAAGAAAACATGTCTGAGTTCAATAAATTCCCTATACAAGAATGATCTGTAGGATCATGTTTATATGACCTCATATTTATGCCTCTTAAAGGAGTGTCTACTCTCTGAGAAGGTGTTTTCCTATCGAACCTCTAAAGAATTTCCTATATCAGGTCCAATTCGTTAAGGGATGTGGTAATGGCCTTTGAATTTGTACTTTTGTTTAAGGAAATGCTACCAGACATGGAAATCTACATGTCAGAATTTTGGATGTCTAAGTTGCTAAAATGGAACCCCAGAATGTGAAATGTAAATATCAAACCAATTTAACTCAGAAGGGAATGGATGCATTCAAGAAACACAAAAGAGAGGATAAACTTAAGAGTTTTTCACAATAGTCATCATGTTAAGAATTGATATGTATTATTGTTGATTACCTTTATTGAAGTCAACCAAGGAAAGGAAAGGAATATCCCTGATATGGAACAAAATGGAACAAAATGATTTGTGTTACATAACTACTTTTACAAAGTTCTTCCCACTCTCAAGAGATGGCCCAGAGTCTTTAAATAGTCACCTACAAACATTCACCCATAAAAGTTGATTTTTACCCCTAGGCATTGAAATATACATTTATGTCCAACAAAAGAGTCCCAAACATCAAGTCAACAAAGGGAATTTCAATAATAAACCAAGCGATGCAAAATAGATACAATGAACTTAAATGCTACATACGGTGGGCTTTAGATTATCAAATAATTTATTTATTTTCCAAGACTTCTTTTTTGCAAACTATTTACACTAATTAGTTTTTGGAAGGGGATGGTAACTTATGAACCCCCTCTATAGTAGTTTTCCTCTAACAAAGACCTTTTTCAAAATGTTAGTGCCTTTTATTTTATGAGTTGTGGGTTATCTCTATTTCAATTCCCGCGGTGGTTAATTTTTGCTTTAATTATTGTGCAATTTTTAATTATCATTTCTATACTTTTCGTACAATAGTCTGTTTGTTATGAGGAATCTATGAATGCAGACAAAAGTATCTTCCCTAGGCCTGGTGGGCTGACCTAAAACAATATACAGACAAAGGAACTAATGTTTTCCTTAAAGTAAATAGATAACAGGATGAATCCTTCCTCGAATCTATCATATGCTTCGCTCCTTATTTGGCTTGAATGCTCCAATCCTAGCTCCAATCACTATTATTAGAACTTTCACAGTCAGATATCACATACCAACGATCCACAGAACCCATACAGCATTATCTAATCACTTTATTCAATAGGTCAACATGGTATTGAAATATATGAAACCATAACATCATATATAGGAAAACAAAGAACTATTTTCATTAATAGAAATGGAGTGAGTTACAACTAAAAATAGGTGTTGATAATGTAAAATAGCTCCTCTCAATTGTCCTTTCCTTGTCACAATGTGCACCTCTAATCACCCTAATGCATGGAAATATATCTCTCACATCAACAACATAAGGGTAGAATCACTCTCCAAAATTCAACCCTTTGCCAATGGATGTCAGTAAATATATAGGTGAAGGAGGTAGTTCATGAATTCTTATCCATTTACCAGTTAAAGCTTGAGATCCACTCTTGATGGGAAGATGAGCTCAAGGGATAAGGGATGAGAGCTCCAAGGTAGCATAAGATAGGATTCAAGAATTTTATCTAAGGTAAATGATTACAACATATCCTAGAAGCTTATGGAAGAAGAGGCTTCGAGATTCTCTCTTTTTCCTGAATTTCTAGAACCAATGTAGGTGCATAGTGGAGCAACCTATAGGTGATCAACGCAGGCTAAAGTAGCGAAACCTGGTAGTCAACATTGTCCAGTAGGAGACCAGTGAGCATTGGTCCTTAAAATGATTGAAACAAGGTGTCCTCAAGTAGAAACTTTGGGATTAGAATGAGTCATGCTTAGGGATTGTGCAAGGATGATCAAAAGGAGGTCAAAGGATGTTGATCGATCCAGCTGAAGACCTATTAACCAGATGTGACAAAATGGCCTATAACAAAATTCCTCGTAAAGCATAAATTCAAGAATGATAGCTGATGATTGAAGTGCTTTACCTTGTGGCAAGTCAGGATCAAGAATAACTGGCGAGATAATCATCTGTTACAATACATTTACATCATGATATCTTTGTTGGGGGAGGAATACCCATACTCAACACATAAGCTAACATTACATTTACAATGATCAAAATACATGTCCACGCATAACTAATGGTGGAACCATGACTAATTGAATTTATGTATGATCATAGCCATCATACATTGTGATCTTGTATTACTCCTGAAATCCCACCCCAGATGGATGAAGCTAGATCTGGGCTCTTCTGTCTTGTTCACACACCCAACCAATGTACAGGTGTAACTATGTAACTATTCGAACATGGTAGACATCATCTGATTACCGTCCAATGATGTAATCCATTAAAACACATGAGAGAAGCACCGATGCTGTTAATGGATCTCAAGGAACTCTAGTACAATCTGTATGGTGTGAATAAATTATTTGACATCGAACACCACACAAAATTTTTTGATTGAAGGCCAATGATGTAAATTTGTCACCGAGAGTGAGGGAACTTGCCATTGATGTATGTACGTGCCAAGGTACCAAGGGATGTTTTTAAGACAACTTTCTAGATAATGAGATGATTTCCACAGGAAGAGACCCATCGCAGGAGGACCTTGATGTATCCCCCATCAACGACATGAAACGGGTGTGATTATTTGAGATAGAATGATCAAAATGATGATGATATAAAACTGGATCAAGAAAGGAAGACATGGAATGAAGGCTTAAGAGTATTGTGGCATATATTAACTACATGACTTCTTTTGAACACAATAGTGACACTGAATGGAGTTGGAAACATTGACCCAAAACCAAAAGCAAAGGCTTTAAAACGGTATGATAAACCAAAGGACAAGCATATTTCCCAATCCAAGAACCATAAAGATGAAGTGGAAGAGTGTTGTGTTCAAGCAAAACTCACTGCCATTGAAAAATGGAGTACCCTGTTTTCCCAATTTCCCCAACCATACTAGTCAATACCTCTATTTTTTAACAATCTAGAGGAGGATAACATATGCTTGATCTGTATGTTCATCCTTTGGATGAATCCTTCTGAGAATATTTAACGAACACAAAGAAGGAGTGGTTTAGTCCCATCATGAACGATGAGTCTATCGTTGTTTGATGCTTTAAAAATTATAGAGAAGGTAAAACTTAGCATCTTTTTCATGTTTAGAGAGTTTGAAAAAGGGTCGGAAAAGAAAACTCCAGATGTTCCTTTTCATAGATAGTCCCTTAGGTCCAAAAAGGCAAAAAATAATATCCAAGAGAACCTCTTAGCCATGTTCGACTAAAGTATTCCTTTTTCGTAGTTATTCTATGTTAGTCCAGAAAAGGGTTAAACTTATACTGAGTAAATGTATTTTCATTCACTTTAACGAGTTCAAAACAACAAGTGCTTAGTAATATTTTCATATTTTCAGATTCTGAAAAGAAATGAAAGAGGACTCCAAGGGGTTCCTTTTTCGAAAGTTTATGGAGTCTGAAAAAGTGATAAAAGTGTACTCCTTGGTCAAAATAATCTATTCAAAACATGACAATATCTGTCAAATAGTTGTCAACCTACTCAGAACATCACAAAAAGGATTAAAAATACTCGTTTCATAGTAAAAATGAGTTGTAACTAGGTCAAAAAATTAAATGCGAATAATAATGGAAGAAACAACCATAAATATCCAAAATGAATATTCATATTTACCATTTCACATTTACCTTCAATAATGAGATTTATGAGTAGTTTTTTCCTTTGATCTTCTACAGGTGATTGCACTCAATCTGGTGTATCATTTCAATTGTTGTCACTTCTAAGTAGGAGCTAAGACCTTTCTTTTTGAATTCATGGTCCTATTTTATGATTTCATGCAAGTTTTAGGTATTTTTGAGGGACTTGGGGTTCAAAAAATTTTCCCTGGGACCGACACAAGCATAGGGAGTAAAACATTGTGTTGCACCTAAGTGATGGTACACTACAAGTAGGGGTGCAACACTCTATCTTCTTCCTTGGGGGCGCATTGGTGCAAACACCAAATTTGTTTACCGGTTTTCCTTCAAAATTTCTGTGTTTTGTTGCATGGATATGATCCTAATGAGTCCCCCTTTAATGTTTCAAGTCTTCATTAGCATAAAGTGAATTTTATTGGAGAGAAAAAGAACATGAAGAACAAGATTTAAATGTAGCTAATGATCCTGCTACCATCCATGCACTAAAATATTGTGGATTGCTGAAATTATTCTAGCTTCCTGGTATGGGGCAATCGATAGAGATACTAGAATATCTTGTTCATGTATGGGACATGCATTCCAATTTAGGGAACATCTTATCAAGAGCACAATGGAGGAAATATATTTTATGACTGGCTTGTCCAGAAGAGGTGCTCCCATCTCTCTCCTAGGTGGAAGAAGCGGTGGAGAAACAATGAAAGGTTATATCACTACTTATTGCAGACCCCGATCCAAACCAATTAGAGATGGAAATATCATCATAAAATATTTAACCAATTTTCCCTTAAGAGCTATATTTCTCATCATTTCCAGATTGGTGGGTAGCTCAACACTTCATGTGGCCAGCAGATCATACATGCAATATGGTGTGGAGTGCTTAGAGCCAACAATCTTCAAATGGAATGAAGGAGTATTGGTCAATATGAAAGAACAAATTTCTAAAGAAAGAGAGTGAAAGTTGAAAAAAAATGGATACAGTTTCATATTGGTCTCTTTTTCCCTAGAACGGATTTCGTTACTACAACCTTAGCAGATTAAGCTTGAGCCCATTAATCTGAGGGTACTGTGGATGAGGAAGTGGATAGACTATATGTCCTGACATGCAAGCCCATCGGTGATTAACTTCTCACCAACCCTCTTTGGATGGTTTCACAAACAATTCATAATGGTCAATGATTATCCGTACGTAGGGATGGATTTACACGATGACCCTGAGCTCGTGCTTCCTGAGGGTGAACGATGGGATTTTATAGGTAATATATTTCAACCATTTGAATTTTTGAAAGTTATAGAATTTTGTTGTCTTTGATGTTTTCGTGACTTAAACTATTGAGTTTTAATGTATATATTAGGCCTTTTTGACCGATAGGTGCTCCATATCATCGTCATGCAGGAGAACAACCACAAGCAGTAGTAGACCAACACAAGTTGTTGCAGTAGGACATGATGTACTATGATATCTAAATGTAGCTGATATCCTAACTGAGGTGGTGCACCACATGGAGGGTTTGACTCATAGGATAGATGATACCACAATCGACCAAGTTCTGTTGCGACTTCAACAACAAACCATCAGAGTGCCTACCCATATTGGTCTGTTACTATGCAATATAGCTCGTGCAGTCACCAGTGGTTTGTTATCATGAACAATTTGATTAGTCTACTTAGATATTTGCATGTAGTTTTTTATATGGGCCATGTGGCCATATGTGTCTTAGGCACAAATTTTGTAAAACCAAAATTTATATATATATATTATATATATATATATATAGATAGATAGATAGATAGATAGATATAGATATAGATATAGATATCTTCAGTTTTTATGGGTTCCTATTGTACTTTCAATGATATGATGTATATTTAAATTTCTTTACATTTGTTACAAATGTCTATCTAAAACATGATTAACAAGCACATCTATCAATATATTTAGATTTCTAGAAATGTGTTCATAGTGTATGAAAACAAAATGTCTTTCTAGAATGTGAACCCTTAAAACATATGCAAGACGATTGGACTTCTAACTGAATAAACATTAGCAAGTTGTAGTACCATGAATTGTGAGTCAAAACTAAACAACGGATACCATGTGAAATAGCATAAGACAGTAGCTTGACAATTGTGTTATACACAACGATATTTTTGGTAGAGCGACCAATAAAAATCCCTTGTATACTCACTAACTCATCATATGGAGAGAAGATAGACCATGCTGCGGAAGATAGGTTTTGAGTACTATGACTAGCACCATCAGCATAACCAAAGTATAGTTCAATAGATGTCAACATTTGTAAACCAAACGTAAAATGAATACACCAAAACCTTAGGAAACATTAAAGAGACACACCACAAACACATTCAACACACCTATGGACATTATGCACATAATGTTACTATGCATGAGATCAAGCATAGTATTTCTTTAGGTAAAGCCCATATCTAGGTTGCACCAGTGGAATCCCATCGTAATAGAATAACTCATAGGAACCTTTCAAGGACACACTTGAAAATATATGGACCTGACCAGATAGGTTGGAACTTTCCTGAGCCTCAATTATCATATTATTGGTCATATAAAAGAACAAGGTCTCCTTCTAAGAAGACACGAGGCTTGACACATTTATTATATTGTGCCTTAATACATATTTATGAGCTTCATTAGCTATAGAGGCATCGCGCCGTGTATCATCTAATAGGGTTAGATGTAAAATACATTCCTCTTCTACATAAGTGGCAAGAAGATGTTCAACAACTAGTTTCAGTGATGGAATATCACATTCAATTGGAAGGATTTCTTCTAGACCATAAACCAACTGAAAGGGTGTAAATCTAGTAGCAGTCCTTAATAAGGTTCGGGATGCCCACAAGAAAGCATAAAGAAACAAATTCTAACTCGATTTATGGACGCCTACCATATGTTGAAGCATAGCCTTGAGAACTTTATTGATAGCCTCAACCTACCCATTAGCTTGAGGATAGTGTGGAGTGGAAATTTCACCGGAAATTCCCAACTAAGTAGTTAGTTTGGTCATCATATGATTCCAGAAACTCTTTCCATGATCTTTAACTATGGCTTGTGGAACACCAAACTGTGCGATAACGTGATTAAAAACTAAAAATGTTATTAAATTTAGGCATCACCTCAACCCATTTAGTAAAATAATATACTGGGACAATGATATAGCCATGTGCCTAGGTTGAGTGAGCGTTACATCTCATGAAGTTGATACCCCATTTTGAAAATGATCCGACAATGATAACAGGATGCAATGGAGTAGGCAGAGAATAGGTCTTACTATCATAAATTTGGCATGCATGACACTTATGGACAATAAGAATATAGTCTCAAAAAATGGTAGGCCAAAAGTAACCAGTGCATAAGATCTTCTACATGGTAGTGTAGCCAGATAAATGACCACCACATGCCCCCAAGTGACATTCATTAAAGACTTTCTCGACCTCCTCATTTATGAGGCACCTTCATAAAATTGTATCAATACCACGTCGATAAAGGGTGTCGCCAATGATGATGTAATGCTGGGCTTAGTATCGAATACGTCGCTACTCAGAGCAAGAGGTATCAGACTGTAAAGTCTAGGTCTAGAGATAAATTAAAATGTATCCATACCATGGGTCAAATGAATAAATCCAAAATAATGACTCGTCAGGGATAGAATCGTCAGATGTTGATTTAGAATCAAGGGAAGGAAGCTGGGACAAAAGCTCCGTGAAAACCAAGGATTTCTTTGACTTGGATTTGATGAATTCAAAGTCAAACTATTGCAGGATGAATATCCATTTAGATTATTTCCCCCCAAAAATTTTCGTGACAAAATGCATTTCATAGGGTTGCAATCTAAAACAACTATAGTTTTCCAGAGAAAGATGTAATGTCAAAACCTTTAGACAGCTTGAACTACCACCAAAGAAAAATTTTCTAGGGGGGTATACCTAATCTCGGTATCATTGAGATTATGGATTAGGTAGTATATGGGGTGTTCTATCCCTACTTCGTCTTCCTGGACCAATACCATTGCTATAGTAGAAATGCCAGCAACAAGATATAGGAAATTGTCATTTTGGTAATCAAAGGGATATAATAGAGATGCCCGAACTAGTACATCTTGTAGGGAATGAAACAATTTCTGATTTGCGTTATCCCAATGGAAGGGAACCCATTTCTTAACCAGGCGAGTGAATCCTTTGGTCAACTCAGCATAATTCAGAACGAAATTTTGTAGGAAGTTAAGTTTCCCTTCTAGTCGTTTAAGCTTAACAACTAAAGAAGGTCTAGGCAAGTCGACGATTGCCTATGCTTTTAGAGGATCGATACAAATTCCATGTTTTGAAATAACAAAACTAAGAAGCCGACTAGAAATAACATATAACACACATTTGTGTAGATTTAGTTGAATATTATAGTGTCTACACCATGAGAAAGTGGCCCTAATATGCATCGGGTAATCAACCCGATACTTAGAAGGGGAATGGAGATTGTCCTAATAGGGATGCACAATATGTTTAATATCATGAAAAGAGTAATCCATTTCCTATTGAAACATGGCCCCAACACTCTTCAGACCAAATGGGAGCTTTCAGTAAGAAAATGTACCCCAGGGACAAATAAATGCAGTCTTAGGTTGATCTGCTGGGAGAATGTTGATTTGATTATATCTGGAGAATCCATCCATGAATGAATAGATTTCACAACCGATGCAGTCATCAAAAATATGGTTGATGAACGAGGTCAAGTAATTTTCCTTTGGACAAGCATGATTCACATCACGATAATCGATGTAAACATAAATTGTCCCCTGTTTCTTCATGACAGGGACATTATTTGATATCCAATTGGTGAGAGGAATGGGGTAGATGAAACCAACACGAAGGATTTTTTCAAATTCACTCTTTATCGTGACAATATTCTTTGGATGAACTGGATAGAGTTGCTTCCAGATTGGATTAGCATCAGGATACATTTTATTCTCATGCACTACTATATTTGGGTTGATAACTAACATTTACTCACAAGTCCAGGCAAAGACATCACAAAACTCCTGAAATATGGATTTATAGGTCTCAATCTCATATGGAGAGAAAGATGCACCATTGTGTAGATTTTCAACAATACCTAGTTTAATAGAGATATCAAGAGGTATCGTCTTGTTGGTATTCAAGAGATTTTTCTGGGAATTGACTTCATGGATAGAAATGAAACTCGTAAAAGATTCGAAGAAAATGGGTAGGTACACATCATTGAGATTATCCTCAATGGAATTTGGTAAGGAGGAATTATGGTGATGATCATCCCATGACGCATTGTCTGGCATCATGATCTCCATGGTGCTCTCATTAGTAGATAGTTCATGAGAGAATGGATCAGAAACGTGCCATAATCCAAGTATCATTCAACCCAATTGATCGAAGAGAAGGTATGAGCTACACAAGGTGAATAGATAACTTCATAATCAAGTTCAATAGGGCTAAGAGGCATTCGGTCACCAAAACTATGAATGTTAGTTTTATCTAGTACAATCCATGGATCGGTCTGGAAAGTAGAAGATGATATCATATATTGATATAAGAAATCGATGATGAGCTATCGAGAAGAGGAGGAGGAGGAAGCAAAAAAGTTCCCAACAATCCAACCCTGACATGTTGATAAGAATGTAGAGTTTCCCCTATAAGGATAAAAATGTGAGTTGGTCAATGGCCATAATTCCATCCTTATGAGAAAAGGTGATCATACAGAAATACGTTGAAATGATTGCCACCATGGTGTAAACCCACGTACGACCCAATAGAAGATTATAATCAAGAGGTCCGTCAATAACTTCCACTTCTATGGATACAATTTTGTCCCCTAATTCTACTTGTAAGGAATTTACAACACCACAAGGCTTATACATTCTCCCATAAAAAGTCTTGAATGTGGTGGGTGACTGACTCAAATGAGGTGAACCAATCGCTTTCCAGCAAGACATAGACATAATGTAGATGGAGGCTCCCTCGTCCAGACTAGAATGATGAATGTTCTTACCATGAGCGACGAACTGAATGATAAAGGAATTTAAGCTGGAAGGCGAGGGGTATAGTTTCCATGACTAAAAATAGCTTGGTTGTAATCAAAAGGATCCACACATCCGATAGCTAAAAGTAAAGCCTTTTCTAGGTGGGGCAGTTTTGCAACACGTCAGGGATCTACATACTTGATGTATACTAAGCCAAGTCCTCAACTACGTATAATTTTGAGCATCCCTGGCACAAGGGTTGAAAGAAGACTTATGAACAATGCCCTTCAGAGGCTTAATAGTCAACTCCGTAGGAATCATGGGCAGAGGAGGATCAGATGGAGGTGATTCCGAATTGGTAGGTTGATCAGTAGCCTGGCCATTTGGAGGATTCACATTACCATATTCCTTGTTCTGAGTAGTCGTCATAACATCATATTTATGCTTCATGGAGGAGAGCATTAAAATCGTGTTAGAGGAAGATGGGTCTTGAGCAACCATATAGGTCTCCTGATTGGGAAATGGGTTAGTCAACACAGTGGGAGACGTGGACAATTTTAGAAACTGATTGAGTTTTTTATGGTGAGGATAGTCATGAGTAAAGTGATCCTCATTACAAATAAAGCATGGGTAGTGAGGCTTTATTTTCTCATTAAAGGTCTGATTTGTCTTTTTCCCCTACAGTAAAGGATCTTTCTTCTTTTTACCTTTTCCTTTCTTCTTGCTTCTTGGTCATTGTTGAGGTTTTATTTTATCACATGAAATTAAATTTATCTTAGAAGAAAAAGCCACAAGATGATTGGATGAAGATTTTTTGGAATAAGAAATGGGAGAATCACCAGATGGTTTTCTCACTGTTTGCGAACTGGTAGAACTGATGATGCCATTAGCAACATGAGATTATTTACCAGGAGTGGGAGGAACAATGTTTGAAGGCCTTAGAGCATTTGGTATCTTCTCATACAGCATGCTAGATTGGGTATAGATGAAGTCCAAATATTAAGAACGAGCAATTACTTTCTCTTTAGTCACGACTCCGACTTTAGCTACATCCTCTGTGATAGATGGCAACATGGATTTAATCAACAATTTTGCTAGCAATTGATCTAGAACATAGGTATTAACCAACCAATGATGACACCACCACTCATGAATGTGATTTGAAATGTGAGTGGCTTTAGTTTATTTAAATTTGGAAGTTCCATTCCAATTTCATACTTGATGGGTAATAGGAAATGTGTAAGGAAGGTGGTAGCCAAGGAACTGAAATCATGAAATGAAGCTCTAGGTAACTCGATGTACCATTTAGTTGCGGTACCTGTAAAAATACATTGGAAAATACATAATCATATGGAATCATCATTAAGGGAGTTTGAAGAACACCACAGATGATACGTCATGACTTTGGTTGACAGGTCTTCTCCAGGATTCCCATTGAATTTTGGGATATCGGAAGGCAATTTAGTGGGAATTATCGATCACTAGGGTGAATGAGAGATGGGATCATTGGTAAGTTGAATAAGATCTGGTAATTTGAGAGTAGCTACAAAATGTATCTGTCAGTTTAAATCCAATGGAGGCTAGTTTGGATAAGAAGGAATAGCCTAAGCAATAGGTACTTACATTCCTAGATAAGGAGGGTTCTGATAGAGAGGAACTTGGGCACCATAATAAGGAGTTTGGTAACCAACATACACACAACCTTGTTGACCAACTTCAAGATAACCCTGTAAAGGATGGAATGGTTGGGTTTGGATATGTTGGCCTTGAAAAGGTACTTGAGGAACGCCTTGATGAGCTCTATATTTGAACGTTGAATTACATGTATTTGAACTTGTTGAGGTATGTGTGGATGGGTAGGAATTTAAGATGAAGATGAAATAGGTTGAGGATTCAATAATCAGTCCCAAAATGAACCAGGTTGGACATGAAAAGTAGGTTGTAAAACATTGCCATCCATCCCAAGATGAGGAGGATTATGATAATGTTGATTACCGATTTGAGGTATACCAAAAATAGGTTTCCCCCTACCATAGGAGGAGGGTATGATGGAGGAAATTTCAATCCACATGGAGGGAACCCAACATAAGGAGAGTTAGGTTGTTGAAGATAGCCTTTCCCACTAACATAAGGGCCAACATGTTGTTCAATCGTAGTAGTAGGTGGAGGAGAAGGAGTAGGATGTGTATAGTTCATAAGAGAAGTACCAGATGGAATTCTCAAAATGGATGACATGGGATAGGTCCAAGGACTGAAAGCTACACCAGAGAAGGTACCAGACAAACAATGATAACTAGTTGGGACAAATGGGCCACCATACAGATGTGCCTTTGGTGATGTTTCAAACATTGATGAGGAAGAAACATTTGATGTCTCAACCATAGTGGTGGACATGGTATAAGAGGTGAAATCGGATCCAGTCATGGTTAATAATCCCAATGAAGTTTGTCGCAAGAAATCTGTGGGTGAGTCTAAATAATTAGGTAAAGGAGTTTGTGTTGGATCTGAAGACGAGGAAGAGGATCAGTCTAATAAAAATGGAGTTCACTCCAATAAACAAGAATAAAAAAGCAAGGTTCTTCTTGTGGGATCTCTTCAATAGTCACAATTATGTATGGAAGAGGTTGACCAACGGGTCCAATATATATAGTTGGAGGTTCTATCTAAGATAAAGGAAGATAAGGGGAAGGATCAAAGTAACAGGTGAGGATGGATGAGGTTCCTCAAGTTAAACAACCTTAGGAAGTAAAGTATCTAACTCAATAAAGTCAGGTTCCATAACCTCAAGCAACAAGGTTTCAGGAGCTTCTATTTCGATTGTGTCAAATTCACGGTCAAGAGTATAGGTGATTGCGGGCTCAGTATTCAAAGGGAAAGATGATTATGGTTAATCAGATTCAGGAGGAGGACCAGAAATAGTTCCTATATTTCTTGATTTGGTAGTTTTCATCTTATTATGCTTATAACGATGATTAGGAGTAGCCTTTGGTGGAAGTGGAGGATTATTTTTCATTCTACGTGAAAGATAGAGTGGGGGATTTTGTTCTTCCATGTTGGATAATAAATTTTTGAAAAAAAAAAGAGGGTAATATAGGCATAAAGGATTACCAAGCAAATGTGAACTTCAATATACACCTTGGTGAACCAAGGAATTAACGTACGTGTAGGAAATCTCCCAGAATGTTGTGTTCGGTGTGTCATGGTATACAAGGTAGTCAACTCAGTTACCTGTGGTGAGGAAAGCAACCTATAGGGGACTTCCAAAATATACTCGATGATACGTGTAAGTGTACTCCATATTAGTGTTGTCTAATGTGTAACCATTTGATGAGAGAGTTCCTATATACTTTACGTATGTTTAACGTCATTCAATATAGCAAAAGGTACATGGAGAATGATCCTATACACTCATGTATGTGGAACAAGATTTTACCCCCGAGATACAATGTTGGAAAACAATGACAACTCCTATATTTAATGATGTTGGAACACGTCTCTAGCCTAGACCTATAAATGTTTGCGTTAATGTTACGAATGCTCCTTAGGTTGATTCAATAAATTTTGAGGTTTATCTTCAATTAAGTTTCAATTTTTGTTCTCACTGTGAATGTCACCTGAATATCCAAAAATTAAAACTAGCATGAGGAAATGGAATCTTTCTCATTCAATGAAAATCTACCTAAGAAAGGGAAGAGAAAAAGAGTATGCATCAAACAATATGCAACAAACAATATGAAAAATGTAAGTCCATTTTCAATGCAGTAGTTCCAATTTCAATGCACACACAAAACCCTAAATGCCAATACAAAGATTTTTATTTTCAAGTCACTTAATTTTTGAAAATGAACAAAACTAAGATGAAAAGTCTAATCACTAATTCAAACAAGCTTTGCATAATGATGACTAGAACACCAATTCATCTAAGCACTCAATGATAAAACAATCATTTTGCAAACAATCTAATGATAAGAACAAAGGAAAGTATTTAAACAAATCCTTACCAAAGGTATTAAAACAAAATCAAACCCAATGGAGGCTTCAAAGTCACCACAAGACACTTAGAGACTCAAGGAAGAACTGTTGGAATTGAGGTTGGATCAAAGAGAAAATCAAGGAAAAGGCAAACTTGTGCATGTGATCCAGGATACTTTTTCTTATAGATGTATGAAAAGAATCACATGTAAAATTGCAGCTTAACACAGGAATTTAATGTGACAACAGAAAGAGGAAGAAAACACACAAAGGAACAAAACGAAGGCACCAAGACTTGATTACGGAGTTCGTCCAACTCAGACTACGTCTCCAGGCCCTGCTCAAACAATGGGGAGGCCTTTATATTAAATGACATGAAAAAAAGAGAATTGCGATCATCAGTTGTATACCAAGAGGCTTATACCTCCATTCTTCCAAATGGCTATGAAATGGAGACCTCAAATGGAGAAGTGATCAGCATCAATGTGTCCGTGGCAATGAGAGGGGTTGGAAACATGTAAAACTTGTCCAAAACAGAAAAAGTGCACCATCAGCGACGTGAAAACTCTCATAACTTGAACAATGTATTGAAAATCCTCCTCCCTAGTACTTTTTCCAACATCAGCTTTTATAATGGGTCATTTGGACAAATCCTGCTTAAATCGGGCATAAAATACAGGTAGTTTTAGTATAAGGGTCGGTGGGTGTAACAAACCCCCAATACAATATTTTACCATTTCCAACGATAATATACAAAAACCCTCGTAATACACTAAAAATCCTAGCACAAATCATTTACCCGGATTCCAAATTTATTAAATTGAGCCTATATCCTTATCGGGTCTAAGCTCGAAATCGCAATCGGCATAGTGGGAGTGCAACAGTCCTGTAATTAGGGATTGTAAACCGTCGATCGCCAATATCGACATCAGTCGATTGCATCGGCATCCCGCTCACATAACAATTCAATATCCCTGTCTCTAATCACCGATAATGATCCCGCAGATCACTTTATTGTGATCGCTTTATATCGTCGATCACATCGCAAGTTGGCCCCTGCCTGCTCTGATATTGCCGATATGCATATATGGCCTTCCTCCGACCCGATATTTTGGCAATCGCTGATCAGGGATTCTACTACGCCTCCTTAAGTCCACCTCTCTAGATCCCCCAACTGTGATTTTTCCTTTTAAGGCTTAAAACCCATTTTTAAAGGAAAAAATCCTCATTTCTTTAAGGAACAAATCAACCTTATTTTCATGATGACTTCATCATCCAGACTCAGATTGAAGTGCCATTTGCACCTTTGGAATTAAGACGACGAGATCTACGCTTTGGTCTTGGGTTGAATTTGTTCTAAGCACTTTGATTTACGAGATTTTCCATGCCATTGTATTTGAAATCCACCTAGATCAATCCTCCCCATTGGAGAGCCAAAAGTTTTCATTAGTCAATTGGCAAGTGAGGGAATTGTTCCCTCACTTTCTCTTTCTCCAGCCATTTAGCCTTGCTGGGGTGCATTCCCTTGCAACCAACCCGAAGATATTCCACATCTCCTCGCCGTGAAGTCCTGGTTTTTCTGTCAAGAATGATGTCTTCAGGTAACTCATCGAGATATTCTGGTGCAAAATCATCGACTATAGGAACTGTGCCAACCTCATCAATGTACATGATCAAAGGTGGTTCATACAGCTTTAGGTTCTCCACGTTCACTACTGAGTACATCTGCATATATACCGTCAAGTGAAGATGAAAGGCATTGTTCCCAATCTTCTCCAAAATGGTGAATGGTCCATACCAGATTGGTCGCAACTTCTTTCATTCTCCCTTCATCCTATCTTTGCTAATATGGAACCACACTTTGTCACCCACTTGGAATTGATGTTTGACTCAGATTTTATCATGTCGAGCCTTGTAACGGGCTTGACTTTTCTCAAACTCCTCTTGCACTTCTTGGTGAATCAGTAGGATTCGCTGAATGAACTGTTGAGCTTTGTCCCTATCATTGCGTCCACTAGAGCCATCTTCCCTTCCGAAGACCATATCAAATGAGTCCTTTGGTAGGTAATCAAAACAGGTATCAAATGGTGAACACTACATAGATGAATGCACTGCTCAGTTGTAGGAATGCTATACATAGGGGAGATGCTCATCCCACAACTTGGGATGTTTCCCACAATAGCCTCGTAACAAGTGTACCACGGTATGGTTAACAACCTCTGTCTGTCCGTCGGTTTTTGGATGAAATGTTGTGCTTCTTTTCAATTTGGTGTCCATCATCCTCCACAAGCTGGTCCAAAACTCTCTGAGAAAGTGAGAGTCCTGATCTAACTTAATCGATGTGGGTAATCCAAAGTGGACCTAAACATGCTAAAAGAAAAGAGAAGCAGTCTACTCTGCAGTAATCTAATTTTTACAAGGCATAAGAATACACATCTTGCTAAAACGGTCAACGACAACATACAAATTGTCATGACTCTTCCTAGACAAAGGCAAACGTCCTACAAAGTCCGTTGACAAACTTTCCCATGGACGACTCGGAATAGGGAGTGGTGTGTAGAGCCCAAGTTTTATATTAGAGGGCTTTGAAATAAAACACATCACACAACCCTTTACATAGTGAGACACAATGTTTTTCATATGAGGCCAAAAACAAAATCTTTGTACATGACATAAAGTCTTTTCGACACCAAAGTGTCTAGACACAAGAGAGGTGTGGGCCTCTCGAATTACATGTACTCTTTCCCCTATGGAAATACAAAATTTACCAAGGCGATAAAACAATTTCCCCTGCAAGTGATAGTTGTCCACCTGTGAACCATGGGTTATTTTTGCATAGATCTCCTTAAAGTCATCATTGTTAGCATATTGTTCAGCATAACTCTCAAAAGATAACGAAGCATTATGCAAAATAACAGAAGTAGAAATAGGAGGGCGAGATAGCATATCAACCACTTTATTGCTAGTGCCCTTCTTGCACTTTATTACCAGATGAAATTGTTGAAGGAAGCCCATCCACCTAAAATGACGAGATTGCTGCAACTTGGTTTCTGACTGAAGGTGCTACAAGGGCTAATGATCTGTATGGATGATGGTATCCTTGTCGATCAGGTAGTGTTTCCACATTTTCACACTCTGCACCAAGGCATAAAGCTCCTTGTCATAAGTGGGATAGTTTATCACAGCTTGAGAAAACTTCTCAGAATGGTAACAAATCAGCTTCTTTTGTTGCATCAGTACATCTCCCATGGCATAACCACTGGCATCGGTTTCGATATTGAATCATTGTTGGAGATCGGGTAAGGCTAAGACTGGTGCGGTGTTGATAGTTTCCTACAATGTTTTGAAGGACTTCTGTTGTCTTCCTCCCCATTGGAAGACCTGTTTCACACTTTTCAATGTGTGCAAAGGTGCTACAATAACAGAGAAATTAGCAATAAATCTTCTCCAATACTGGACTGCACCTAAAAGGATGCGGACCTCAGTTACACTAGTAGGCTTAGGCCAATTTAAAATTGCTTCAACTTTAGAGGGGTCAATCTTTAACTGACCATGACCAAAATATGACCTAGATAACCCAAAGAGGCTTTCCTGAACTCACACTTTGACAATTTTACAAAGATTTTTTCTTTTTGTTTTCAGTACATCAAGCACTTTCTTTAAATGACACACATCATCAGCCCAACTCTTACTAAAGACGAGTATATCATCTAAATATACAAGAACAAAATCATCAATGAAAGGTTGAAATATATCATTCATAACCCTCATAAAAGTGGCGAGAGTGTTGCAATGTCTGAATGGCATCACCATCCATTCAAACAGCACCTGCTTGGTCTTGAAGGCAGTTTTCCACATGTCTTGCTCTGCACTTTTGACCTGGTGGTAGCCACTATGCAAATCCAACTTTGTGAAATAAAAAACACTCTTTAATTAATCTAATAAATCATCTATGCGTGGAAAGGGATAGAGATTCTTCACCATAATTTTGTTTAGCACATGGTAATCCACGCACATCCTCCATGTGTCACCTTTCTTAGGAACTAAGACAATCGGTGAGCCACATGGAGAAGTGCTCGGCTTGATGACTCCCTAGTCCAGCAATTCCTGCACTTGTCGCTTGATTTCCTCCATATCAATAGTTGGCATCATGTACATGCCAATATTTGGCAAAGGAGCATCATGCTGCAGATGAATTTCATGTTGGATTTCCCTCCTTAGAGGTAATCCCTTCGGCTCTTGAAATAACTCATCATAAATAGAAATTAAGTCAGATAATTCCTGTTTATGCTCCTGATCACAACCCTAGAAAGCATCAACGAATTCTGCCTCTTTTTCCCTTACAACCATAAGCATGCACCCCTTCCTGGAATTCATTGGTCTTTTCATTTGTCCAGCGCTTATAAGGCTAGCATTGATTTTATTTTGATGAGCTCTTACTATATATTCTACCCCATCTTTTGTGATTTGATATTTGTTTTCATGATGGAAAAATACTACCTTTCTATCATACAGATATGGGCTCCCTAACACCATGCCACATATATCCAATGGTATTACATCCAATTCTACTTCATCTACTAGCTTAGACGCGATCAAAAATTTGACTTTACACTGTTGGGTTACATTCAATTTGGCTTTATCATGTATCCATCCCAGCGTGTAAGGTTTCAGGTGTGGTTTTGTTTCTAAGCTAAGTTTCTTTACTGGGGATTCTACAATTAAGTTTGCTTGAGACCTAGTATCAAACAGAGTTTCAACTTTGGTATGATTTATAACTACACTGATATGAAATAGTTCAATACTCTTTCGATCATTAGTAAGGGACTCGTTTACAGAATTGGTGCCTTCCTATCATTCATAATTAATATGCGGTGTAAGCATACCTTTCATTCCTGCTGCTATGATCAACCCTTCATCTCTGGAATCTGATCCAAGGTCTTGCTGCACCGTTGCCGCTGTCTTCTACTTCCCTTTTCCCCCATACCTCTTGGGACACTTTTCTGGGTGCTATTTCCAACAGTGATCATCATCGTGGCCTTCCTTTTCGCAATGATTGCAATACGCCGCTCCCCTTCTTTGGCTGTTGTCATCTTCTTCTCCTTTCCCTTCCACTTCGCTTTGGATTTGTCATTGGGAGGTTTGAATGGTGGTTTTCTGGAATAATAAACTCTCTCACTTTTTCCCATGTTCTCAATATGAATTGCCTTCACACTAGCTGCATCAATAGTGGTTGGTTCAAACAACAACAATGAATGGCTAATATAGCTACGCAATGAGCCTATATACTTAGTCACAACTTCAAGTGTATCAAGTGCTATACCCAGATTCAGTGCTTTCTTTCTAAATTATTTTGTAAAACTCTGAACATCCTACCCTTTGCCTTGCCTCCAATACTGCCAATTCATCAAGGTTTTTTGCTTGTATCCTAAGGGATAAAACGTTCCTTTAACACAGAAGTGAAATCTGGCCATGAGGAAAAGAGCTTAACCACATTCTTGCTGCTCTGTAATTTGTTGTCCCACCAAACGAGAGCGGTGTTTCTTAGCCGTAGAGAGGCCAGCTATATCTTTGCCTCACCTTCTACGATTTGTTGAATCCTGCAGTAGACCTCAATCTGCCTAATCCAATTGTTAAGCTTCTATGTGTTACTTTCACCATTAAACATGGGAAGATCAAATTTAACATCTAATTTAAAGAAAGGCTTCTTAGATGCATCCTTTGAATTTCTACGATTATGGTGCTGAGAGGAAGAAGAACCTTCACTCCCAGAAGGAGAAGTAGGGGGTACTTCTCCACCATTCCCATGTGCTAAACCTTGTTCTTATGGGTTTCTTCCTTCTTATTTCTCCAGCATTAAAACTAGTTGATTGATATTCTATGCCATTGAATAGAAAGTCTTTTTGAAATTATGCTCCTCTTCAAGATGAGCTTCATCTTTTGCCATGTTTCTCCTTCGATGTGCATGCCCCGCTTCTGGATCGAAAGGTTCTAGTTCCCCTTTGCCTCTTTGAAGCTTGTTTCTTGTTAGCATACAAACATGCAATTCACATCTAAAAATCCCTGCTCTGATACCACTTGATCCAGGATAATTTCTCTTATAGATGTATGAAAAGAATCACATGTAAAATTGCAGCTTAACATAGGAATTTAATGTGCACAATAGAAAGAGGAACAAAACACATAAAGGCACAAAAAGAAGACACTGAGACTTGATAACGAAGTTCGTCCAACTCGGACTATGTCTCTGGGCCCTACTCGAACAATGGGGAGGCCTTTATATTAAATGGCATGAAAAGAAGAGAATTACAATCATCAGTTGTATACCAAGAGGCTTATACCTCCATTCTTCCAAATGGTTGTGAAATGGAGACCTTAGATGAAGAATTGAGCATCACCAATGCATCTATGGCAATGAGAGGGGCTGAAAACATGTAAAACTTGTCCAAAACAGATAAAGTGCACCATCGGCCACCTAAAAACTCTCCTACCTCAAACAACGTATTGAAAATCCTCCTCCCCCATGCTTTTTCCAACATCGGCTTTTATAATGGGTCATTTGGACAAATCCCACTTAAATCGGGCAAAAAATAGAGGTTGTTTTAGTAGAAGGGTCGACAGGTGTAACAAATTCCGTTATCAAGTCTTGGTGTCTTCTTTTTGTTCCTTTATGTGTTTTCTTCCTCTTTTTGTTGTGCACATTAAATTCCTGTGTTAAGCTGCAATTTTACATGTGATTCTTTTCATACATCTATAAGCGAAAGTATCCTAGATCAGCATGAACAGGAGCCAATGCAGGTGCAAAGGAGGCATCAACGTTATGCAACATAGACACAAAGAAGGCTCAGATGGGGTGAAATGCTCTGTTAAAAGACCAAAGGGTGTGTGGGTCTAGGGATGCAAAGTTCTGACACAAGGATTGCAATTGAGACTTAATGAAAGGTCTTCCTAGGTCTATTCTTGACTGGATGAGACAGTGAAGGTCTAAAGAAGAGGTAAGACAAGTACAATGGAAAAATAAACCACCAATGGAATACACTGCTCCCTAGTATGATCGCCAGTTTGTTATGCATAATCTACGACTGCAAATAGAAGTATATGCCCTAGGCTTGACGGACTAACCTAGAACAACATAAATACAAAGGCACTAATGTTTTCCTTAAATTAAATAGATAATGGGACGAGGCCTACCTAGAATCTGTCATATGCTTCACTCCTTTGGCTTGAATGATCCAATCCTAGATTGAATCTCTATTATTAAAACCTGCACAGTCAGACAACAGAATCCAACAGTCCACGTAATCTATGTAGCATCATCTAATCACTTTATTCAATAGATCAACATGGTATTGAAATATATGAAACAATAACATCATATATAGGAAAATAAATAACTCTTTACATTAATAGAAATGGAGTGAGTTACAACCAAAAATAGATGTTGATCCTATAAAAGAGATCCTCCAATTTGACTTGTCCTTTTCTTGTCACAATGTGCACCTCTAATCAGCATAATGCATGGAAATATATATCTCACGTCATCAGCACAGGTGTAGAATCACTCTCCAAAAGCCAATCCCTTGCCTTTGGATGATAGTGAATATATAGGTGAAGGAGGTAGTTCATGAATTCTTATCCTTTTACCAATTAGGGCTTGAGATCCACTCTTGATTGGAGGAGGATCTCAAGGGATAAGGGATGAAAAATTCAAGGTAGGAGTATAGAATTTGAGAATTTTGTCTGAGGTAAATGGTTACAACAGATCCTGGAAGCTTCTGGAAGAAGAGGCTTTTATATTATCTCTCTTTTTCCCGAATTTCTAGAACCAATGAAGGTACATAGTGGAGCAACCTATAAGTGATCAACACAGGCCACAATGGAGCAACTTGGTAGTCAACACTGTCCAGTAGGATACCAGGGAGCATTGATCCTTAAAATGACTGAAACAAGGTGTTCTCAGGAAAAATATCTGGGATTAGAATGAGCCATGCTTAGGGATTTGTGAAAGCATGATGAAAAGGAGGTCAAAGGACGTTGATTGATCTAATTCAAGGCCTATTGACCAGATGTGAAAAAAGGGCCTATAAAACTGTCTCTTTTTGAGAATATTTTACATGTCAGTTTTTGGCGTTCATATTGATGGTAAGTAATTCTTGTAACAAATAGTGCTTAGGTAGTTGTCGGTTGCTGACCACTGATAGGTGATGTAAAGCAAGTATTGTTGTGATTCTTCCATATTTTAATACTTGGTTTGTTGCTTCTGATTTTATGATTGTTAGACAACCATCTTAGACTTTTGGAATGGCAGGCAATACATTTCTTGTGTTTGAATTTATCATTGTATACAATTTTTTTGTAGTAAAGTAAGTTTAATGAGGATTCTATTTTAAAAAGTATTCATTTTGTTATAGTTTGTCTTTTTTACGTGTAAAATCTAATCCTTGGTTGAAGAGGGACCATGCTAGTTAGGCCAAGTAGTTATGCAGTTGTCAAGTTGAAATTTTGTAGGGGTCATAATGAACCATTTTATTCCTCGTGTAATGTGATGGGCATCCAAGAAACATCTCTATTGGTTAATTTGAATTGTAATTTGTAATTCATTGAAATTTGCAAGCATATTTCTAAAGACTATTATGGATGTTTTGAATAATACATAACATTTGGATAGATTCATCATAATAGTACTTACATTGACAAATTAATCCTAATTGTGATTCAGCCAACATGAGTTATATATTTTCAAGGTTACTTTCTTACATTTCACTTGTTTCAGTGTTTTCGATAAAAAGATAAATCAAATTCTGAAACAAACCAACTAAAACAAGAGATAAAAACATTTCCTGCAATTTGCAAATTCCAAGGAAACAAAACACACTGCAATGTGAAAACTAAGACTAAACTTGGATTGTGAGGCTCAACCTGTACTTCATAGGTAAAATTTCTAGATTGAAAACTTGAAGGTAAGACTACCCCTATACTTTATGGATAAAATTTTGGATTGTCAACTTGAAGGTGAGTATAAGCATGTCTTTGATAGATAAAACTATGGTTTGCAGAATGCTTAAGTTGTGCACAATTTAAATAGAAGGTTTAAATGTATAGCATAATCCCCACATTTTGTTCAATTTTATTGATTTGAAAGTCATTGGATTTAATGTTTTTAATATTGTTTTCTTGCTTATAATTTAAACACAATTTTCAAATTCCAATAAAAAACATGAAAGAGAGCAATAGAGGTTGTGAGGTGTTGTGTTTTAACTCACAAAAATAGAACATTTTCACATTAATATTGTTAGCATTTTTAGCCCCCTTGACTAATTTAAATTTTAAATATGGACATAATTGCCTCAATGCATTAGAAAATTCAAATCACTAACCTGGTAAAATAACATAAAGAAAATATTTATAACCTCAACAACATTCAATTATTTATTCACAAACCATGCAAATATTATATTTCTCCATATACATGGAATATATCACATTTGTCCATACAATTTTCACCCATACAAGAGAACCTAATCATTGCAAGTTGGGGGAAAATAGTACAGTAATGGGTTCTTCTTTAGTCAAAGAACCATGCCATGAGAGCCCCCAGAAAAATGGCAACAAACACCTTCCCATAATGGGGACCTATCTTGTTGTTGATCAATGACTTATGGTGTAATAGATGGTGACCCTATCTCATCATTAACAACTCCATACCATAGATGAGTGGACATTCTTTGTATACATGGTAATCTATGTTAAAATATTGAAATTCATAACTCCGAATTTTGGATTCTTTGTAAGGGGGTTTGAGATTGTCCTTTCAAACTTGATATCCGCCTTTCATCTGGTTGCATATTAACACTGAATTTATGAATATGGTAATATCATTGACGCCAATATTTTTTGCCTCTTTGAGCCCTTTGACAAGGGAAATATAGTATGCTTTTTTATTCGTAGTACTTCCATGCACTTCTTTCTTTCTATGCAGAACATGTTTTGTTGCACTATTATGAAGGACAAATTGAACAATTGCTCATTCCGAATTAGGATAATAGGAGACTTCTATGCACATGATCCACTTTTGCACCATTCTTTATGCTTACAATATCTAAAAAATAATATAACAATAAAATCATATTAGAAATTATGCATTTAAATTTTAACATTAAACAACCTGTAGTGCCAATAATAAGTGAGGATACAATGCATTTAAGCATATGCCCTAGCAAAAACCAAGAAATGAATATTGCCAAAAACCTCATGGGAGAATTATAAAAGTATAAATCCTTCAGCCATTCACAAAGGAAAGTTCTCCAAATATTCATAAGCAAAAAGCCAAAATGAAAGTTGAAACAATGGAACAGAATAATAAAATATGCATAATTTGTAAGGTTACATGGAGAACAGAAGAGAAAAACATACAATAAAATTATTAGTCATTCAAAAGTGGCACCAAGGCTAGGGTAATAACATAAGAAAATCAATCAGGAAAACATACA
This sequence comes from Pinus taeda, assembly GCA_000404065.3. Classification (NCBI taxonomy): domain Eukaryota; kingdom Viridiplantae; phylum Streptophyta; class Pinopsida; order Pinales; family Pinaceae; genus Pinus; species Pinus taeda. The sequence continues at coordinate 32,761 of APFE030275029.1, forward strand.
GATTTAGTATATTTTGCTACATAATTATAGAAAACTGCCATTAAAGGATCAACATGACGCATTACTATGCATGCTTGCTAGTACAAACCAAACAGATTCTCAACAAGATTTCTACTAAACTGGATTTTAGAGAATTGGTTGTCCACCTAGGTAATGTAGAATAATGTATGGCATTAGAAAACTTAGGAAAGCATATAAATTCAAGAAATTTTGCTCCACAATTGTAGGAAAAAATGCCATTTAAGGATTAACAAGAAGAATTACTATACATGCCTGCTATTAACATATTCTAAACTAGATTTATACTAAGATTTTTCCTTGGACCAGATAATGCAGAATAATGTAAACCTTCTACTAACAAATAAGAAAATTTACTCAGGAAGAGATACAACTTCCCAACAAGTCAATGTATACATCTTCTCTTGCCATTGAATGGAACATGACAAAAATCACTATATAAGTGATGTAAACTCATGCCATTGACAATGGTCTCAATGCCAAGTTCTACAACAAAAAATTTCCACATCATATCGTATGCATGAAAATAGACCAAAGAAGGAAAAACAAATGATGAGCTGGAGATAACAAAAATGAACATAACATTTTGTAGTGAATGGGAGACAAATTCATTTTGGGGGTTTAGATATCACATACACAAGGGTTTGGTATCACAATAACTTAAGGATTTGAGTCCAAAAATAAATATGAAATGCACAATTAATGGTGCCCTTAAAGTCAATCTTGCAAGTGAAAACTAAAAATCAGCAGAGTGTTGCATGTGCTAGGATAACGAAGGAAAATACAAAATTTTGTGTTTGTGTTTGTGTTTGTCCTCCTCCTACACCTTCAAATGGGAGAATATGGAAATGAGAATAGAAATGAATTCTGACCAAGATTTAGATTGGGTTGTTGCTAGGGGGGTGACAATTCTTCAGATGCAAACCAACCAAAAAGTATCAACAATGTTCCTGAAAGAATTCCTTACGTTGAAAATATTGAGCTTGGTCAACAAATTCTTGAAGGAGGAGATGAGAGAACACTTTCCATGCTAGATTCACTAAGAGTTCAAACAATGGATTATAATATCCATAATGGGGATGATTCTCACAAAAGATCAGATACAAGGATTGATGTACCATTCTCGAATAACGATGACAATTCATGTTTTGACCATATGAATATAGACAAGAGAATTGAAGTATGGACAGAACTTTCCAATAGCCAGACTTCACTGGGAAGGATAATGTGCTGGAGAAGGAGAAAGTGTTGCTCTCAAAACAATCTGGGAAGGTGAAGGTCAGTGAATCCAAGAGTAAAAAGAAGCCACAAAAGATGTGATTTATTGCAGATATAATTGCTTCTAAACTGTCCTGCCTAGGAAATTGGAGTAAAGAACTAGAAGAGTACAAGTCTCATGATGAAAAGGAGGAAAATATATGAATGACTGAGAAAAATGAGAAATCCCCACGTCCCAAGGAAGATCATATGGAAGTTACCAGAGATCCTGTCAAAAATTCATCCAAACCTACAATTAATACAAATGGCATATTTGAACTTAACAGGGTGTAAAAATGAATAGTCTTATAGTTAAGAAATGATGCCCAGAAAAGCTTGAAGTTAAGAAGAAATAGGTAGGCTTACTCAAATATTGAAGGGCGATTGAAGTTGTCTGTAATATTTGTTAGTAAACCGCAGGTGATGGTGGACCTCTGACACTCCACGAGATAGTTCGAAACTATTTAACTGAAGAATTATAGGCCAACTTACTCCATGGGATGGATCGTAGGGGAGATAGACTTAGGCGATGTTTGAACTAAATTTTCCTTGGCACACACCTCTCATTTTGTTTGAATGGGCATTGGAGGGAGTGAAGTTATTGCAGGGTTGGCAGAGAGGAGTTAATGCAATGGAGTAAGGATGGGAGGAGGGGCAAGGCTATAGGCGGAGGAGGGTTGCGGGGTTGGGCTTGATGGGAGGCGGAGACAGGAGGAGGACATGATACAGAAACTCCCCGAAGGGGGCCTGGAGGGTGGGTCACATCAACCCATTCCTTCGCAGCTATAGCTCGTTCCTTTTATTAAAAGCATGCCTTGTGGGAGTACATACACTCTACTTGGCGATGACTGCAGGCATGAAAATTTCTTGGCACTATGTTTAGGAGGAAAACCATGGATATTATGGATCTACCAGCACAACGAACTCACCAAACCACAATCTCATGGATTGAGATAACAAATTCTCATAAACTAGATTTGAAATTAATTCCCATTGATATTTCCAAGGGAGTTTCTATACCAGATTTTAGTAATAAGTTTTCCCGAGACTGGATAGATTTGCATTCTAAGAAAGAAGAATGATGGCTCTCTCGTATCTACCAATGATAATATCTTCCTATCACTTGGACAATTACATTTTCGTGTTAAGAGAAACTACGAGATCAACACTCCAATTTGTTGAGATTAGTTGAGATGTGGTTGTTGGGGAACATATAGAGATTATTGAAAATGGGCAACACGTTCCAAAGTCTCATCAGATTTCAAACCATCGAACCAGGAAGATTAAGGAAATGTGCATAGATTAAAAATAAAGGAAAGCTCGATGCCTGTAGTCTTTATTTTTTTTTATCTAGTTTCTTAAATTTAGATTAACTACAAAATCTCAAGGTTCTATAATCACCCTGTTATATATATATATATATATATATCTGTGTGTGTGTGTGTGTGTGTATGTGTATCTTGATTTGATTTATTTTCTCGGTTGTGTAGTTTGTTACAATGGTTATAGTAGATGGAATGAAGGACCGTTACAAGATTTCAAAGGTTTATGATTCTAAGAGAATGCAAAGTAGGGAAACCATTTACTAGAATATTTAGAAGCATCTAGTGGAAGATATGCAGTAGAAATGAGCGTACTAGATCACCATGATTAAGTCAAAAGCAGTGGTTTGTGAAAGTTTCAACTATTGCAGCAACTATAAATTATTCTTCTAACTGGTTAATTATTAAATAGTTTATTTTCTATGACAAATAACGAATAAAAATATAACTTCAAATTTTCACCATAAAACACTATAGAAAATAAATTAGAAATTTAGAAATAATATGCACACATACAATAAATTTGACACAACTATTTTTGGACAATTATCCCTAGAAAAACCCAATGCAGGAAAACTGGTGCAATAGATGAGGGTTTTATTATTATGCAACAATGAAATTTTGAGTACAATACGAATGCAGAAACTAGCAATCCTCTACAAGATAAACTAGCCACAAAAATTAGTGAGAGAATTCTTGCCTCACCCGACACTGATCCAACTCCAATCTAGCACAAACTGGGTACTTGAACTACCCCTGTGTCAGCTTTTGTGCAGGCCAAACTCACACTGCCTGGAAGCTACTTTGATCAAGACATCTAGCCCAATTCAACCTCTAGGAATGACTTTCTTGGCCTTCTGGAAATTTTCCCAACACCCTCTCTTCAGTTAAATCAAACTCCTTTGAAGTTCCCTGCATAGTCCCTACGTAGCCTCACTAAGGAAAATTCAACCCTTCTACAATTGACTCTCTGGTATTGGAAACTCCCCCAGAATCATTGTCTCTACTCTGTCTATGTCTTTGTGTCCCTTCTGGCTCGAACTTTTCTTCATTTCCCAACCTATGCAACTGGATAGCTTGATCCGAAAAAGAACTCGACCTCGCAAGTGTATTCTCCATCTATCCATTGATTTTATCTTTTAATCTCTCGTTGTTGAATGAATAGTCATGATTAGATCCCCATAAACAGCTAAGATAATCTCTAACTTGATCCATGTAAGCTTCTAAAGAATTCTCACATTTCTCAATTAATTTCCATTCATTAATAATTTCCCTAAGTTAGATTTAGACATTTTTAATTATCGATCAATTAATTTAATTGAGTTGTCTCTAGGTGGAATTTCTAGAAACAATTTCTGGGTTCTATATATCTCATGTGTTTTAGTCTCTCCTCAAAGACTGAGACTAGAACACCATCTCATGCTACAAAAACTAATACTCCCTTTTAGAGAGGAAGGTGTTCTTTCCCATAACATTATCCATACATTTTGTTCATGTTTGATGATCCGTGAAAACCTGCCACTTCCCACCAACTATTGCATAACTCTAATAGTACTACACATATGGTCTTGCTAATACTACATTGTACATTTGTATTGCTACCAACTCTTCCAGTGCATTGCATCTGATCTCAAGCTATTATCGTTGTTATATCGACTACTCTAATTGAAATCCAAAATATTGAGTCAACTATGTCTATGGACTGCAACTCTCTCCTGAGTCTCTGACTATTACTAGCCTTTGCGTTGCCAACTGAGTCTATTTTCACTGCAACCGCACTGCGCTCCTCAACATCTGGTTGCAAATATCACTGCAACTGTCCCTCAAGAACTGACTACACCATCTGACATTGATCCATCTACTACTAAATAATGTGGGCCCTTGTAGCAAGGGTAATGATCCAAGAGTAAACACTTGTTCAATGCTCAGCACGATGGACCCTGCCAAACTTTGCACATCTCTGGAGTCTAGAGTTCAATATCTCCCCACCTCTCTCCTGGAGGTATAGCTACATACAAAGAAAAATATTCCTCCAACCTAGAAGACAAATAATCAATCTATGAAATAGCTGCTACTTGCTTCTATTTCTTCTTCTTTTCCTTTTACCTCTAAGGAGATTGAGTATTGTAGTGACCAAACTCACCACACCTGAAGCACTTGACCTTTGACAAGTCCTTCTTTTTCTCTCCTCTCTGTGATCCTTGTCCTTGACTTGGACCCTTCTTTACCTTTCCCTTTGATGCAAGGGATACATTCTCCTCCTCCTTCACAATATTTCATCCTCCGTTGTTGCCACTGAGACTACTCTTTAGAGCAAGTTTCATCTCCTCACGTGTTAAATTTGACCACAAATAGCCTCATCTAGGTAGAGTATCTCATTCAATAATTCCTTGGACGAAGATAAACCACTCCTCGAAGAAACCAATGGTGGCTACATGCACCAATTTAGCTTCTTGTGACATCTCACCTATGACAGAAAACTCATTCTGAATATCCCGAATCCTAGTAGGGTAGGGAGTAACTTCTTCTCCCCTCTGCATCCTGGTGGTTCTCAACTTCTCCTTTAGGAACAACTTCTGATTCTTGGAAGGATTCTGATATGTGTTCCGAGTCCACCCCAAATTTCTCTAGTCATATTCTTGGCTGATAAGTGTGAGACAATATGATCTCAAACACCATTAATGATCAACATCTTCTTCTTGGCCATTTCATTTTTGTAATTATCTAACTGCTATGGGTTTGTAACTACTATAAATCTCTCTGCATAATCTTTTATACCATGCTCATCTAACATAAATGACAAGTTGGCCTTCCAAATAGCGTAGTTTGAAGAACCACTCCAATCTATCCTAATCATGAAGTCTTGCTGAGGTCATCTATGCAAACTCACAACTGGGTTATAAATAAGAATATCTTCCTTTCTTGCTTGGTTACTTGCACTACAATTCACACACCCTTATGGAATGCGATGTCACACTAGTTGGTTTTTCCTTTGCAATTGGAAATCATCAATTTCCTGGAACAAGAAATCCTCTGAGAAAACCATCGGTGTGTGCTCTTTCTCTTCCACACAACGCTAATTCTGCTACTGCAAACTGCTGCAAAAGCAACTGTGCCTAGATAAGGAATCTACTCTAGGAAAATATTGAGTAGCTCACCTTACTTCCTGTTGGAATTACTTCCCAGACAAATCGACCCTTCCTACACTCTGTAATTGGAAATTCGTCCTCTTGTCCAACACTTCATACTGCCTGGCTAAGCACTGTGCATCCCTTGAAGAAATTGTGTTGTTGCTCTCTCTGAGCTGTGAATTTCTCCCTCTTCGTATTTGAGCCTCCTGTTTGTCAAACTCACTCTGATACCATGTGAAAATTTCAAATATTACAACAATTGAAAATTATTCTTCTAACTGGTTAATTATTAAGTTATTTATTTGCTATGACAAGTAATGAATAAAATCACAACTGCAATTTTCACCATAAAACAATGTAGAAAATAAACTTGAAACTGAAAATAATATGCACACACACAATAAATTCACAATTATTTTTGGACAATTATCCCTGGAAAAACCCAATGTAGGAAAATCAGTGCAGCAAATGAGGGTTTTATTATTATGCATTAATTTACCACATTTGCATCTTGTTTATTGGATGAAAATACAAGAATATGTGATATTGAATGGCCACATTGGTTTAGACAAATCTTTACTTCTCAACAAAGATCAAAATTATTTCAAATATTTGGCAATTGCAAGTCATGGTAGTTTAATGAGGTGATTCTTTAGAGTTTTTTCTAATTAGATTTGTTGATTGATTTTATTTGAAAATTGGCTTGGAAAAATTATAATTTTAAGTTGTGGAGTGTACATAATTTAATCTTTCAAAGAGTTTTTAGAATATTGAGTCTTTTTACTTTTAAAAATGTAATTAAAGCTAAGACTTCAAAGCTTTCTAAATATTGAATTCATTTATATATTCAAAAATCCAATTTAAACTTGAGATCGTTGTAATGCCATCTAAAATTTTATCAACAAATTTAGAAAAGACATCATCTACCAAGGTGGAGGAATTGCCTGGACAACCACAAGTAGCCAGAATCCAGGGGAAAAAAACTTTAAAAAATCTTACAGAAGTGTTTTAGTGGAATTTGATTAAGCAGAAATAGATTCAATAGTATCAAAAACCTATGAAACACCCAAAATCTTAAAGTTTGACAACTATACCTCAAGTTTACAAAAATCTATACCAGATTTTATAAAAAAAACACAAAATACCATAATAAACCAGAGATAACCTAACAATCAGTCGTAAATATAAATACCAATGTGTATAACATTGTAGTTAGACATAGCGAGCACACAAAAGATAATCATAAATATGAATGTCGATGTGTGTAACGTCCCAGTTTGATGTAGCCAGTACCACATAAAGTAAGTACAATTTCAGCTTCAAAATTAGAGTACACATCTCCACTACCTGTTGTTCTATTGAATCTATTTTATTATATGATTTTTAGTCCTCTGGAACCTATATAAAGTTTCTAAAAACAAAACATAGCATGCAGGGTTTCCACGCCACGTTTTAAAAACATACAGGGTTTCCACGGTGACACCACATTTTAGATAGCATAAACTGTGACACCTGGGACCCCGAGCCCCAAAAGTCTACAACGTTGAGAGAAATAGTTGTGTAATCTAACACGTATTACATTAATTTTTGTTCAATTTTCTACTCCTAATTCTCCACCTATAAAGCAGGGATGCCTTGTCGTTACCACTGAAAAATGTTCTCACCTCCGGATATCTAGCATTTCGATCGTACCACTTGTGCGGTCAAATTTGGTTGAAATGGTAGCATGGGATAGATCATAGCACTGTTCTCATCAATTTTTGTTTTAAATTTGGTTGAGATTATATGGCAACTCTAAGTTTCAAGGAGTTTTGACTATGAAAATTTGGTATGAAGATTTAGACTAATTTTTCAGCCATGCAAATCTTACTTTCCACCAAATAACAAAGATAACATAAAACATTTGTGTCTCATATCCGTCTTTCCTGGATCACTAATTTTAGCTCTTCTTTAATTCTTAGAGCCGATAAAGTCATCTTCAGAGTGATAATTAAAACCAATCCTGCAACATTGTAACACCGTCATGTTTTGCATTTGTATACATATACATATACATATACATATATGTATATGTATACATATGCATATATGTATACATATACATATACATATATGTATATGTATATGTATATGTACATGTACATGTACATATACATATACATATATAGATATAGTTAGTAAATGCATATATATTGACAAAGAGAGATTTTTATTAGACAAAAATGCATCTTTGCACCGAGAGGCACATTCTACAACCCAGTATAACCTCGATGTGTAAGTATGCCACGTCCACAAAAAATAATAGAAATATTTTTTATTAATGTCAGCCAAAGCATTAATGAATTAAGATTAATTATTAAGATATAACTATGTATTATTATGTATAATTTGAATGTTATCTCATGCTTTTAATAGATCTTTTATCATATATGTGAATTTGAATGGATCATAAATTTACCTTTAACAAAAAAAATTATCACATTAAAATTCCAAATTAGGTAAACTTGTAAACATATTTACTCTTTACTAAAGCCAATACCATCTCTTGAATCAAAGGAAAAAAGTTAATTCAACACAAAGAACCTAAAATCCTGCTCCAATTGTTTTTAATATTTTTTTTAATTACATATTGTAAAATGAATCTTTAAAGGGAAAAACCATATTCTATGGATATATTAAAATCTTTAAAGATATAAATATTTCCACATCAAAGTTTTAATATTCGAAAATATTAATTTGATGTAGTTTTATTATAAATTTGGTTATCCTACCATGTAAAAAACATCATTAAATCTAATATTAATATTAATAAATTTAATAACTTTGGATTAATGCAATGTTGAATTTAATATGATCTTCAATTTGTTATATTATAATATGTCATGATATAATAACTCTAGATATATATGGAGGGAAGAACAAAGACATAAAATGATAGAGGTGGAGCTATCAAGGGAGTGACAAGGGATAAATGGAGATAAAATGAAGGGGAAGAGAGGGAGAGAGAGAGAGATGGAGGAAGGAGAGAGGGGGAGATAGGGACAAGGTTGGAGGGCAGAGAGAGAGTGAGAGAGAGAGGTCGGTAGGAGAGAAAAGGAGAGAGGGGGAGGAATAGAGAGAGGACATGAGAGAGAGAGGGAGATAGGTAAGAACAGAGAGGGAGGGACATATATATGGAGTTGAGGGGGAGAGAGGGAGTGAAGAAGAAAGATAGAGAGAGAAAAGTGGAGAGAGATGAAGTGACAAGGGAGAGATGGAGAGAGAGTGTGTATATTTTGGGGTGAGATAGAGAGACAAAGAAGGAGAGATGGAGGAATGAGGAAGAGAAGAAGAGGGGGAAGGAGATAGTGAAAAAGTTGGAGGGAAAATAGAGAGGTTGGGGGGGGGGCAGAGAAAGAGGTAGGTGAGAGAGAGGGAGTGATAAGGGAGATAGAGAAAGGGAGGGAGGAGAGTATGAGGGAAGAGAGATAGAAAAGGGAGAGAGAGAGTGAAGGGAAAGAGAGAGGGTAAGGAAGAGGGAGGGAGAGATGTATAGATATGGAGAAAGCATGTGTATGTTTTGGGAGTGATATAGAGAGATAAAGGAGAGGCATGGGGAGATGAAGAGAGAGATAGAGCGAGGGAGGGAGAGATAGATAGATATGGAGAGAGAGAGAGTGTTTGTGTTTTTGGGGGGTGAGATAGAAAGACAAAGGAGAGACGTAGTGATATATAGATATAGATGGAGGGGGGAGAGGGAAGAATATTTCTTGCACTATATGCATTGATTTCCGTGTCAATGACGATTTCTAATCCTTTTTTATTGCTTGCAGTAGAAGCATTGATTTCAGTGTAGATGTTTATTTCTAATTATATTTTATTGCTTGCATTAGATGCATTGTTTTCAGTTTAGATGTTGATTTCTAATCCTATTTGATTACTTTCTCTAGATGCATTGATTTCAGTGTAGATGGTGATTTTCTAATCCTATTTGATTTATTGCACTAGATGCATTGATTTTAATGTAGATAGTTGGTTTAAGGGGGCCTGACCCAGGTTTAGAATTATTCACGCCAACCAACAAAACCCTAACTACAGGCCCTTTCAGCAACAACCTGCGTAGCGTAGGCTATAGTCTCACCTGAAGCAATATTTGGGGATGCTAGAACTAGGTTTCTACATCCTGAGGCCTATGTGATGGTCTTCCCAAGGATATATAGCTTAAATATGCCTTCGCATAGACCCATTCCTTTTGACTGCCAGCTACTACAACTCTATTGAAACGACCTTTAGGCCTTCACAAAGGTACTTGATTGTACTTAATGGACATAAAAGATACCAATTTACTACTTTCGCACAATAAGCTAGGTATTTTGCAACCTTTATAACCTAGATCTTCCATCGCGCAGATCTACACTTTTCGATCATTTAACTACTACAAGGTTTCTCTAAGGACCTCTTGATCTCTGCAAATAGGGTTAATTATACTGGTTATGCATAAATATTACAGATCTATCTTTTTTTGCGCAAAAATATACCATTAAGTCATATAAAATAGATCATTGAGAGAAGATGCATAAAATTAAACAAAAATAAGGAATAAGGCATAGATGTAATATATTCGATTCAAAACAATCTTTATTAGATTTAGCATTCAGTTACAAACTCTTTCTGCCTTGTGCACTCAGCTGCAGGGGCCTGCGCACTTAGTTGTGGACTTACCAAGGCCTCTGCGCACTTAGCTGCAGGAGCCTTCCCCTTTCACCTAAGTGTAGGAAACAAACCTTTCCTGATTTAGCACCTTGCCCTTACAATGATTGTCTATCAAAAGTTTGATACTTAGACTCGCTAAGACTCAACTATATATAACTTTTTCATTACAATACCATTGCCCGTGGACCATGGGTCAGTCTCAAAACTGACCTATCACCTACCCATACAAGGGACTAATGCCCCTTTGAATCTTACTTAGGTTCGCACTTGGCTTCCTCATTTCACGAAGACTTTACATTCCTTTACAAAAACTATTACAAAAATGTCAAAAATTGACCCTAGGGACCTTATCCCAATAGGCCCCCAACACAAATATGGTGACTCACCGTCAAGTCACTCGACTAGCTTCTCCACTTTGTGGTGGAGTTTGCTAAACTCCATCTTGATTACTTCAAGGTCCGCTATGCTTTGTACTATGGCCTGCTTCACTTGTTCGACCAACTTCTCTGTAATTGGCCCCTCCATTGCGAGGCACATGGTCCTATGTGTATGTTGGAACTTCTTTAGCTTCTCTTGGATAGCCAGAGTAACGTGGCTTGTTTCCTCTGTCCATGGTTGAGGTCGAGCCTTCAAAACTTGTTCTTTGTGTTGCAACTCCTCAACCTGTTCCTGTAGCACCTTCATTGCCTGTATGTGTGCGAAGCGCTGGATTTGCACCAACGTGTGCGTAGTCACCTTGATCTCATCGATTTTCTACTACACCTCTCTAACCTTTATACCCAATATCTGCAAGTTAGAGTCCTCTTACAAAGTGGTCCATAATTCCATTACATGTTCAAACATAGAATTGCATCTTGATACTGCACTATCCAAGGTAGCCATATGTTCCCTGATGGTTGAGTCGTGCTTCTCCCTAACCTCTAGTGGATTAATCGGCTGTAGATTTAATTGCGGCTCCAAGACCTTCATTTGAAAATCAAAAGTAACTCGGCGTACCTCTTCTTTGGACTTTCGCACTGTAACGACCAATTTTTGAACCTTTTCTAACATAGCTACATCCTCTAGAATGTGTAGTTCTAGTACTAAGTTACACGCTTATGTAATTATTGCTTCTAAGCTCTAGATTTGTGCTTCGAGCTCTTATTTTTCCCTAATAGCCTGAACCTTCTCGGCAAATATTTTCTCATTGTTCATTTTCACTTCGCTTATCGCCTATTGCGCATGTTGTTGTCTAATCCAAAGCTCATCTAAGAACCCCTGATGCAGTGTGTGGAGGGTCTAAAGTGGCAACGCAACTAAATTCATAACCACTCCTTTGAGCTTCCGAAGATGGGCGTTGTCTTCCTTTGACTCCACGCGTAATTTTCCTTCTGGCAAGGAAATGACTCTGAGGTCCAGAGTTCGTTTTGGTTCCATGGCACTCATGCTAGCTTGCTTTGGGCTCTCTTAAACCCCACTTGCTTATCCAATGCTCACCTAAATTCTCCCTATTTGAATCTGCAACTCGCTTAGATCCTTCTAGACGTTCCCTAGCAGCTACATGTATTGTTGCTCAAATTGAGTCCACAACTCTTTCTTCGTGTCTCTGACCTTATCCCCAATGTCATCAAGGTCCCCTTCTCTGAGGACCATGGGGTCAATACACACTTTCTTGTTTGATTTGTGCTTTTTCCTTGGTCTGCCATTTTTCTCCTTTTGTTGCTTCAACAACTTGAATGGAGTGCTCTATGCATTGCCCCCACCTCCTTCCTACTTGGAAAATTCCTATTCTTCAGTATGTTTGGAAGCCGGTGCTTCAACTTCCGTTGTGTCCTTTTTTTCAGTGCACTCTTTCTCAGCACACTCTTTATCACTAGCTGCCTTAGAAGAAACTTCTTTCTTCTATTGAGTGACCTTCTCACATGCTTTTGCTTGCTCTTCTTCTCTCCTATTTTGCTCAGTTGTTGTCTGTGTGGAGGAGATCTCTCCTCCTTTACTGGTTCTAGCGCTACACTCTGTGGGCTCCCGCCACTTCACTCGTGATAGTCCCACAATTTCCTACACATTGGCCTCCGTAACTAAGTATGGCAACTTGTGCCTTATCTTCTTAGGGTCTTGCCTTGTGCGAATGGATACATTGGGAAAGTCAACCTTAAATTCTGTGAAAGCTCGCAACTTCTCAAACAAGGTTGGAGACAACCTTGGCCTCTAACTTATCACTGTGTGGAGGTCCATCTCGACCAATATCCAAAAAACTTTGGACTCCATGATCCTATCTGGATCCTTCATCGCCCACAGTGAAACGAACTTTGCTACCTCTAGTAAATCTTCTTCCTGCAGAGGGAACTAACTATCCTCTGACAATCACCATGCAACTAATACAATCAACAATAGGAGCTACGCATAGTGAAATGCCTTGCTCTCCTCCTGCGCCTCGTGACAGTTTGCTAAGAACTCCTTGCAAAGATATTGTGCCCAGCTGTATTACATGCCCTTTGTGCACTATGTAGCCAACGAAATTACTAACGCGGGAACATTGTTCACGCAATATTTTCTCATGACATTTCTAGCTCAAATTTGAGCGAAAAACTGCATTTCTTGGTCTGGAATTGAGCAGAAAACTACACTGCTTGGTCTATAATTAAGCAGATGGAGTACCCGCGTGACTTCTTGACTAGCCCAAACTCAGTTTTCATCCTATCCACAAGCTCTGTCTCTTTCCTCTTTCCTCCAAAATCCTTGGTGGGGTCCATCCCTTCATAGGGAAAATTTGTAATTCGATGGATCAACATATCTATTATGGGGATGGGTTCGCCTAACCAAAACACCCATCATGCACCCCTTCTAGTTGTGGCTCCCTTCCCCAAGCTCTAGCCGACCCCTTCAAATGCTCGCGAGGATCATCTGTTATGAAACCAGCTCACAAAAAGATAAAAACGATAGATCAACACCTTAAAATTCAGCCTCTTCGAGGGGCAACCTCCTTTACATTACACAAATGAATTATCTTTGAAGATTCAAATGACAAAACCTCCTTTATATATAAGAGTCTAAGGAGTCACAATATAACCTAGCCGACCTAACAATAATAATATAAAGGCACAAAAATAACAATAGATGGATTCTATGGGGCACAGTAATAACAACATGGGGACAATAGGGGCACAACAAGATTAATAAGGGATACAACTACAATATTAATGGGGTAATCACTAGTATTATAGGGACCTAACATGCCCCTCTCCTTCAAAAAATTGTTGTCCTCAAC
>APFE030275029.1:65991-77887 GCA_000404065.3 Pinus taeda
CCATCAAAAAAACTATAACTGAATTAATGAGCCATCCGCAGTTTCACAGTCTGAATTAGTTCATACTTAGACATGCATGGCTTAATCTTTGAGACAAGCATATGACTACTGGCAGGATCAACCAGGTAGCACCCTCCCACTTCAAAGGGCATTCCGGGCGATCTCTTACCAAGAGCCAACCTGAACACCCATCGATTCAGAGAGATGTCGAAATATCATGCAAAACTTTTATACCTTGCACCTCTTGCATCCCAAGAAGGAAGCACACGCAACATGCCCAGGACATGGCGAACAAATGGGTAGACCTGTCGAGCCCCAACGCACCAAGGCCACTCCGGAGTTTGCAACCGAGCCCCCGACTGACAAGAAAATGAGGGATCACTCACCCACTCCCCCTAGAAATGAATGCCTCCAAAAGCCTCCGCGACGCGCAGAGAGGCCACCTAGGAGTCCACCCGGACAGCAGCAACGGTGGACCTCGATCGCATGATCGCCTGCGGCAGCCTCAATGCATAGGAAACAGAAGGAAACAAAACAAAGACCAACCGAGCCCACAACCTCTCTTAGAAATGCCCCCTGACCCTCCAAGCCACGCACCGAGGCCACCTAGGAGTCCACCCGGACAGCAGCAACGGTGGACCTCGATCACTCGACCGCCTGCGGCACCCACGATGCGAAGGCAAAGGAAGGAAATAAATGCAAATCTGGAGGCTCGCTACGCAATACAAGAAGATATCCAAACAAGAGGAGGGATCGGGCAGCTCCGCACCCCACGCACCGTACGTAAAGGCAACCTAGGAGATTTCCAACAGCTTTACCGACCGGACGATGAATAACTTTCCCCTACGGCCCCCTCCACGCAAAGGAGGGAGGTCGAAGCGTTTCCACCTCGAAATCCTTCTTCCAGATAGCCCCCACCATCGACGTAGCAAGCCTCCTCCCCATTGGACCATGAGCGCATACACAATTGAAACAACACATGCCCCCAACCCTCCCCTCCCTGCACTGAGGCCACCTAGGAGTCCACCTGGACAGCAGCAACGATGGACCTCGGTCGCATGATTGCCTGTGGTAGCCTCAATGCAAAGGAAATGGAAGGAAACAAAACAAGACCAACCGAGCCCACAACCTCTCTTAGAAATGCCCCCGGCCCTCCCCGCCGTCCACCGAGGCCACCTAGGAGTCCACCCGGACAGCAGCAACAGTGGACCTCGATCACTTGACCGCCTGCGACAACCATGATGTGAAGGCAAAGGAATGAAATAAATGCAAATCAAGAGGCTCTCTACACAATACAAGAACATATCCAAACAGGAGGACAGATCGGGCAGCTCCGCACCCCATGCACCCTACGTACAGGCAACCTAGGATATTTCCTACAGCTTTACCGACCGGACGATCAATAATTTTCTCCTAAGGCTACCTCCACGTAAAGGAGGGATGTCGAAGCATTCCACCTCAAAATTCTTCTTCTAGATAGGCCCCACCATCAACGTAGCAAGCCTCCTCCCCATTGGACCACAAGCGCATACACAATTGAAACAACAAAATGCCCATAAACGTTGTGACTTAACATTTCCAACTACAAAAGCCTGCTACGGACGCAAGATGCAAGGAAAAATCCGACCCCACGATCAAACATATGGGCCAACACATCTATCAAAACCTCAAAACCAGCGCAACCACAAGGGATGTCCACTTTGAAAGTAATGTCAACCCTTGAATTTACAACAAGGAGAACAGCGCCTCACGTCACCCGACGGAAAAAGAAAGCAAGAGGGAGGGTAGGTGGTTTACAACCAAAACCCTTCCATGACCCTCTTAAATGTATGCATCTCAACCGACAATGCCAACACAGAAAGAGTACAAGCACAAGAAACTGGTGCCATAAACAGCCGAACAATGAAGAGGCCAGCCATCACAAGGAGCCACACCACAACAACCCATACAACTCCGAGAACTTGGAGGAGTCGGGGAATTGTTCACATATGCCTCCAGGGACAAGCATGGCCAACATTACCGCTCATGCACTACCGAGTGGGCATGGAGAGAAGATGAAAATCGACTGCCCTACAAATGACCCAAGGCCATTCTTCAGGCAAACCCGAAAAACCAACTCAATTACCAACCCACCTTTCACAAGAAAAGCAAAACCCTCCACACCAAATAGGGAGGAGGCGAACAATATAACGAGGAGCCAATTTCGATGGAGCCACACATGGCTGCCCAGAGCAATCAAAATTTTCTGTTCGCAACAATCGAGGGGCACAACAGCAACATAGGCACGACAAAGTTTTGTGGCTCCCATCTGGGACCACAACAACAAAGGCTCAATGGAGCGCCGAGCAAACTTTCAACATTCTTATCGTTGGGATGGGCAAGAGGGACAGGGATGAACATGGCCCACACTACCACTCATGTGGTACCGAGTGGGGATGGAGAGAAGATGAAAATCGGCCACCTACAAATGACCCAAGGCCATCGTTCAGGCAAACCCAAAAACACAACTCGCTTACCAACCCACCTTTGACACGGAAAGAAAGCCTGTCACTGGTATCATCTGGAGGGGCAAAAGGGGACCAAGATGAGCCAGGAAGCCACACCATAACAACCCATACAACTTGGAGAGCAAGCAGGGAGTTGTTCACATATGCCTAACAGGACGATCATGGCCAACATTACCGCTCATGCGCTACCGAGTGGGATGGAGAGAAGATGAAAATCGGCCACCCTACAAATTACCCAAGGCCATCGTTCAGGCAAACCTAAAAACACAACTCGATTTCCAACCCACCTTTCACACGGAAGGAAAGAAAACCTATCACTCGTATCATCTGGAGGGGCACGAGAGGACCAAGACAAGCTAGGGAGCCACACCATAACAACCCATACAGCTCCAAGAACTTGGAGAGTAGAAGGGGAGTTGTTCACATATGCCTCACGAGACGAGCATGGCCAACATTACCGCTCATGCGCTACTGAGTGGGGATGGAGAGAAGATGAAAATCGGCCACCCTACAAATGACCCAAGGCCATCGTTCAAGCGAACCCGAAAACACAAATCCATTGCCAACCCACCTTTCACACGGAAAGAAAACCTACCACTGGTATCATCTGGAGGGGACCAGGACGAGCCCGGGAGCCACACCACAACAGCCCATACAGCTCCAAGAACTTCGAGAGCAAAAGGGGAGTTGTTCACATATGCCTCCCGGGACAACCATGGCCAACATTACCACTCATGCACTACAGAGTGGGGATGGAGAGAAGATGAAAATCAGCCACTCTACAAACGACCCAAGACCATCGTTTAAGCGAACCCGAAAACACAACTCGATTGCCAACCCACCTTTCACACGGAAAGAAAACCTGCCTCTGGTATCATCTGGAGGGGACCAGGACGAGCCCGGGAGCCACACCACAACAGCCCATATAGCTCCAAGAACTTCGAGAGCAGAAGGGGAATTATTCACATATGCCTCCCAGGACGACCATGACCAACATTACCGCTCATGCGCTACCGAATGGGGATGGAGAGAAGATGAAAATCGGCCACCCTACAAACGACCCAAGGCCATCATTCAGGCAAACCCAAAAACACAACTCGATTGCCGACCCACCTTTCACACGGAAAGAAAACCTGCCGCTGGTATCATCTAAAGGGGCACGAGGAGACCAGGACATGTTGGGGAGCCACACCAAAACAACCCATACAACTCCAAGAACTTGGAGAGCAGAAGGGGAATTGTTCACATATGCCTCTCGGGACAACCATGGCCAATGTTACCGCTCATGCGCTACCGAGTGGGGATGGAGAGAAGATGAAA
Source organism: Pinus taeda (assembly GCA_000404065.3). Lineage (NCBI taxonomy): Eukaryota > Viridiplantae > Streptophyta > Pinopsida > Pinales > Pinaceae > Pinus > Pinus taeda. Next base: position 69,819 of record APFE030275029.1, read on the forward strand.
ATCGGCCACCCTACAGACGACTCAAGGCCATCTTTCGGGCAAACCCGAAAACACAACTCGATTTCCAACCCACCTTTCACACGGAAAGAAACCCTCTCGCTGGTATCATCCTCAGGGGCACGAGGGGACCAAGACGAGCCGGGGAGCCACACTACAACAACCCATACAGCTCCATGAACTTAGAGAGCAGAAGGGAAATTGTTCACATATGCTTCACAGGACAAGCATGGCCAACATTACTGCTCATGCGCTACCGAGTGGGGACTGAGAGAATATGAAAATCGGCCACTCTACAAATGACCCAAGGCCATCCTTCAGGAAAATCCGAAAATACAACTCAATTACCAGCCCACCTTTCACACGAAAACGAGGGCACAAGGGAGAGTCGGGCAAATGAGCTGCACGAACGTGCACAAAGCCAACCTCGGGTCACAACTTAGCATTTTTTGATACGGGTTCGTTCGCCCGGGTGCGCCCTCGACCGACCCACCTGAACGAGTTCACCAGAATGACCCACCCGAACGAGTTCGCACGCACGCCCTCAAACGACTCACCCAAATGAAGGGACAAGGGAGAGCCGGGCAAACGAGCTGCACGAATGTGCACAAAGCCAACCTCGAGTCACAACTTAGCATTTTTTGATACGGGCTCATTCGCTTGGGTGTGCCCTTGCCCGACCCACCTAAATGAGTTCATCTGAACGACCCGCCCAAACGAGTTCGCACGCACGCCCTCAAACGACTCACCCAAATGAAGGGACAAGGGAGAGCCGGGAAAACAAGCTGCACGAACGTGCACAAAGCCAACCTTGGGTCACAACTTAGCATTTTTTGATACTAGCTCGTTCGCTCGGGTGCGCCCTTGCCTGACCCGCCTGAATGAGTTCACCAGAACGACCCGCCCGAACGAGTTCGCACGCACGCCCTCAAACGACTCACCCAAACGAAGGGACAAGCGAGAGCCGGGCAAACGAGCTGCACGAACGTGCACAAAGCCAATGTCAGGTCACAAATTAGCATTTTTTGATACGAGCTCGTTCGCCCGGGTGTGCCCTCGCCCGACCGGCCTGAACGAGTTCACCCAAACGACCCGCCCGAACGAGTTCACATGCACGCCCTCAAACGACTTACCCAAACGAAGGGACAAGGGAGAGCCAGGAAAATGAGCTGCACGAACGTGCACAAAGCCAAACTTGGATCACAACTTAGCATTTTTTGATACGGGCTCGTTCACCCGGGTGCACCCTCGCCCGACCTGCCTGAAAGAGTTCACCCGAACGACCCGCCCGAACGAGTTCGCATGCACAACCTCAAACGACTCACCCAAACGAAGGGACTAGGGAGAGTCGGGCAAACAAGTTGCACGAACATGCACAAAGCCAAACTCGGGTCACAACTTAGCATTTTTTGATATGGGCTCGTTCGCCCGGGTGCGGCCTCGCCCGACCCGCCTGAACGAGTTCACCCAAACGACCCGCCCGAACGAGTTGGCACGCATGCCCTCAAACGACTCACCCAAATGAAGGGACAAGGGAGAGTCGGGTAAACGAGTTGCACGAATGTGCACAAAGCCAACCTCGGTTCACAACTTAGCATTTTTTGGTACAGGCTCGTTCGCCTGGGTGCGCCCTCGCCTGACCCGCCTGAACGAGTTCACCCGAACGACCCGCCCAAACGGGTTCGCACGCACGCACTCAAACGACTCACCCAAACGAAGGGACAAGGGAGAGCTCGGCAAACGAGCTGAACGAACGTGCACAAAGCCAACCTCGGGTCATAACTTAGCATTTTTTGACACGAGCTCGTTCGCCCAGGTGCGCCCTTGCCCGACCCACTTGAACGAGTTCACCCGAACGATTTCGCATGCACGCCCTCAAACGACTCACCGAAACAAAGGGACAAGGGAGTATTGGGCAAACAAGCAGCACGAACGTGCACAAAGCCAACCTCGGGTCACAACTTAACATTTTTTGATATGGGCTCGTTTGCCCGGGTGCGCCCTCGCCCGACCCGCCTGAACGAGTTCACCCGAACGACCCGCCCGAACGAGTTCACACGCACACCCTAAAACGACTCACCCAAACGAAGGGACAAGGGAGAGCCGGGCAAACGAGCTGCAGGAACGTGCACAAAGCCAACCTCGGGTCACAACTTAGCATTTTTTGACACGGGCTCGTTCGCCCGGGTGCGCCCTGGCCCGACCCGCCTGAACGAGTTCACCCGAACGACCCACCTAAACGAGTTCGCACGCACACCCTCAAACGACTCACCCAAACGAAGGGACAAGGGAGAGTCAGGCAAACGAGCTGCACGAACGTGCACAAAGCCAACCTCGGGTCACAACTTAGCTTTTTTTGACATGGGCTCGTTCGCCCGGGTGCGCCCTCGCCCGACCCGCCTAAATGAGTTCACCCGAACGACCCGCCCAAACGAGTTCGCACGCACGCCCTCAAACGACTCACCCAAACGAAGGGACAAGGGAGAGCCGGGAAAACGAGCTGCACGAACGTGCACAAAGCCAACCTCGGGTCACAACTTAGCATTTTTTGACACGGGCTCATTCTCTCGGGTGCGCCCTCGCCTGACCTGCCTGAACGAGTTCACCCGAACGACTCACCCGAACGAGTTCGCACGCACGCCCTCAAATGACTCACCCAAACGAAGGGACAAGGGAGAGTCGGGCAAACGAGCTGCACAAACGTGTACAAAACCAACCTCGGGTCACAACTTAGCATGTTTTGATATGGGCTCGTTCGCTTGGGTGCGCCCTCGCCCGACCCGCCTGAACGAGTGCACCCAAACGACCCGCCCGAACGAGTTCGCACGCACGCCCTCAAATGACTCACCGAAACCAACGGACAAGGGAGAGCCGGGCAAACGAGCTGCACGAACGTGCACAAAACCAACCTCGGGTCACAACTTAGCATTTTTTGACACGGGCTCGTTCGGACGGGTGCACCCTCACCCGACTCGCCTGAACGAGTTCACCCGAACGACCCACCCGAATGCCCTCAAACGACTCACCCAAATGAAGGGACAAGGGAGAGCCAGGCAAACGAGGTGCACGAACGTGCACAAAACCAACCTCAGGTCACAACTTAGCATGTTTTTATATGGGCTCGTTCGCCCAGGTGCGCCCTCGCCCGACCCGCCTGAACGAGTTCACCCAAACGACCCGCCCGAACGAGTTCGCACGCACGCCCTCAAATGACTCATCGAAACGAACGGACAAGGGAGAGCCGGGGAAACGAGCTACACGAACGTGCACAAAACCAACCTCGGGTCACAACTTAGCATTTTTTGACACGGGCTCGTTTGCATGGGTGCACCCTCGCCCGACCCGCCTGAACGAGTTCACCTGAACGACCCGCACGAACGCCCTCAAACGACTCACCCAAACGAAGGGACAAGGGAGAGCTGGGCAAACGAGCTGCACGAAAATGCACAAAGCCAACCTCGGGTCACAACTTAGCATCTTTTGACATGGGCTCGTTCGCCCGGGTGCGCCCTCGCCAGACCTGCCTGAACGAGTTCACCCGAACGACCCGCCCGAACGAGTTCGCATGCACGCCCTCAAACGACTCACCCAAATGAAGGGACAAGGGAGAGCCGGGAAAACGAGCTGCACGAACGTGCACAAAGCCAACCTCGGGCCACAACTTAACATTTTTTGACATGGGCTCGTTCGCCAGGGTAAGCCCTTGCACGACCCACCTGAATGAGTTCGCCCGAACGACCCGCCCGAACGAGTTCGCACGCACGCCCTCAAATGGCTCACCCAAATGAAGGGACAAGGGAGAGCCGGGCAAATGAGCTGCACGAACGTGCACAAAGCCATCCTCGGGTCACAACTTAGCATTTTTTGACACGGGCTCATTCGCCCGGGTTCGCCCTCGCCCAACCCGCCTGAAAGAGTTCACCCGAACGACCCGCCTGAAAGAGTTCACCTGAACGACCCGCCCGAACGAGTTCGCACGCACACCCTCAAACGACTCACCCAAACGAAGGGACAAGGGAGTGCCGGGAAAACGAGCTGCACGAACGTGCACAAAGCCAACCTCGGGTCACAACTTAACATTTTTTGACACGGGCTCGTTTGCCTGGGTGCGCCCTCACCCGACCCACCTGAACGAGTTCACCCGAATGACCCGCCCAAACGAGTTCGCACGCACGCCCTCAAACGACTCACCCAAATGAAGGGACAAGGGAGAGCAGGGAAAACGAGCTGCACGAACGTGCACAAAGCCAACCTCGGCTCAGAACTGAGCATTTTTTGACACAGGCTCGTTCGCCCGGGTGCGCCCTCGCTCGACTCGCCTGAACGAGTTCACCTGAACGACCCGCCCGAACGACCCGCCTGAACGAGTTCGCACGCACGCCCTCAAACGACTCACCCAAACGAAGGGACAAGGGAGAGCCAGGAAAACGAGCTGCACGAATGTGCACAAAGCCAACCTCGGGTGACAACTTAGCATTTTTTGAAACGGGCTCGTTCGCCCAGGTGCGCCCTCGCCCGACCCGCCTGAACGAGTTCACTCGAATGACCCACTCGAATGACCCGCTCGAACGACCCGCCCAAACGAGTTCACACGCACGCCCTCAAACAACTCACCCAAATGAAGGTACAAGGGAGAGTCGGGCAAACAAGCTGCACGAACGTGCACAAAGCCAACCTCGGGTCAGAACTTAGAATTTTTTTACATGGGTTCGTTCGCCCGGGTGCGCCCTTGCTCGAAGGACCCGCCCGAACGAGTTCACATGGATGCCCTCGCCCGACCTGACTGAACGACCCGCCCAAACGAGTTCACATGGACGCCCTCGCCCGACTCGCCCGAACGACCAGCTTGAACGAGTTCGCATGGACGCCCTCGCCCGACCTGCCCGAATGAAGCACCCGAATGAGTTCACACTGACGCCCTCGCCCGATCCGACCGAACGACCCACCCGAACGAGTTCACATGGACGCCCTCGCCCGACCCACCTGAACGACCCGCCTGAACGAGTTCTCACGGATGCCCTCGCGTGACCCGCCCGAACGAGTTCACACGCACGCCCTCGCCCGACCCGCCTGAACGACCCACCCGAACGACCCGCTCAAACGAGGTCACACGCACACCCTCAAATGACTCATCAAAACGAAGGGAGAAGGGAGAACCGGGCAAACGAGCTGCACAAACGTGCACAAAGCCAACCTCGGGTCACAACTTAGCATTTTTTGACACGGGCTCGTTGGCCCGGGTGCGCCCTCGCCCAACCCGCCTGAACGAGTTCACCCAAACGACTCGCTCGAACGAGTTCGCACGCACGCCCTCAAACGACTCACCCAAACGAAGGGACAAGGGAGAGTCAGGCAAACTAGCTGCACGAACGTGCACAAAGCCAACCTCGGGTCACAACTTAGCATTTTTTGACACGGGCTCATTCGCTCGGGTGCGCCCTCGCCCGACCCCCCTGAATGAGTTCACCCAAACGACCCGCCTGAGCGACCCGCCTGAACGAGTTCGCATGCACGCCCTCAAACGACTCACCCAAACGAAGGGACAAGGGAGAGCCGGGCAAATGAGCTGCACGAATGTGCACAAAGCCAACCTTGGGTCACAACTTAGCATTTTTTGACACGGGCTCGTTCGCCCGGGTGCATCCTCGCCCGAACGACCCGCCCGAACGAGTTCACACGAACGCCCTCGCCCGACAGAACGACCCGCCCAAAACAGTTCACACGGACGCCCTCGCCTGACCCGCCCGAACGACCCGCCTGAACGAGTTCGCATGGACGCCTTCACCTGACCCGCCCGAACGAGTTCACACGCACGCCCTCGCCCGACCCACCCGAATGACCCGCCCGAACGAGTTCACACGCACGCCCTCAAACGACTCACCGAAACGAAGGGACAAGGGAGAGTCGGGCAAACGAGCTGCACGAACGTGCACAAAGCCAACCTTGGGTCACATCTTAGCATTTTTTGATACGGGCTCGTTCGCCCAACCCGCTTGAACGAGTTCACACAGACGCCCTCGCCCGACCCGCCTGAACGAGTTCACACGGACGCCCTTGCCCGACCCGCCCAAACGAGTTCACACACCCGTTTGGGCGAGGTCTTCCATGTGAACTCATTCGAACGACCTGCCCAAACGAGTTCACATGGACGTCCTCACCCGACCCGCCTGAACGAGTTTGCACGGACGCCCTCGCCCGAACGAATTTGCACGGACGCCCTCACCCGAATGAGTTTGCACAGATGCCCTCGCCCGAACGAGTTTGCACGGACGCCCTCGACCAACCAGCCCAAATGAGTTTGCACGGACGCCCTCTCCTGAACGACCCGCTCAAACGAGTTTGCACGGACGCCCTCTCCCGAATGACCCGCCCGAACGAGTTTGCACGGACAACCTCGCATGACCTGCCCGAACGGGTTTACACCGACGCCCTCGCTCGACCCGCCCGAACGAGTTTACACGGGTGCCCTCAAACGACCCGCCTGAACGAGTTTTCATGGCAAACGACCTTCCCGAATGAGTTTACATGGCAAACAACTCGCCCGAACGAGTGTTTACATGGCAAACGACCCGCTCGAACGAGTTTACATGGGCTCCGACACACGACCAAAACCAAGGCACAAGGGAGATTCGAGCGAATGGGCAGCACAATCGTGCAGAAAGCCCACCCCCTGACACAACTTTGCATTTTATATATGGAAATGTGTGCCCTGGGTGCCATCATACGACACGACAAGACCCGACCTGACCCGCCCCAACGCGTTTGCACGGGCACCCACACACGACACGTCCCGACCCGCTTGAACGAAATTTGGGGTTTCCATGGGTGCACGACCCGAACGAAATTTTGGGGTTTTTGTGGGCGCCTGACCCGAATGGAGGCACAGGGGAGCGTTAGGCAAACGGGCTGCACGAACTTGTAGAAGACACATGGGCGGTCACGACTTAGCGTTTTTGGCACGGCCACGTGTGCCCCGGCACCCACACACGACCCGGCCGGCCTTAGGCGAGCCAACCCGACCCACCCGAACGCGTTTGCACGGGCACCCACACAGGACATGACATGACCCAACCCGAACAAAATTTGGGGTTTCCTTGTATGCACAACCTGAACGAAATTTGGGGTTTCCATGTGTGCGCGACTCAAACGAAGGCACAAGGGAGCGTCGGGCAAACGAGCTGCACGAACGTGTATAAGGCACATGGGGCGTCATCACTTAGCATTTTTGGCACTGCCACGTGTTCTCGAGCACCCACGCATGGCACAACCCGACCCGCCCGAACGAAATTTGGAGTTTCCATGGGTGCACGACCCGAATGAAGGCATGAGGGAGCGTCGGGCAAATGGGTCACGCGAACATGCAGAAGGCACACGGGTGGTTACGACTTAACATTTTTTGCATGGCCACATGTTCCCGAGCACCCAATCACGGCACGACACGACCCGACCCGACTCGCCCGAACACGTTTGCATGGGCACCCACACACGACATGACCCGACCCACCCAAACAAAATTTGGGGTTTCCATGTGTGCATGACCCGAACGAAATTTGGTCTTTCCATGGGTGCACAACCTAAACGAAGGCCCGAGGGAGCGTCGAGCAAACGTGCCGCATGAACGTACAGAAGGCACACGGGCGGTAACGACTTAGAATTTTTGGCACGGCCACGTGTGCCGGTGAACCGACACATTGCACGGCACGACCCGACCCACCCTGGGCGAGCCGACCCGAATCGCCCGAGCGAAATTTGGGGTTTCCATGGGTGCATGACCCGAAAAAATAAGGCACACGGGCGGTCACGACTTAGCATTTTTGGCACGGCCACGTGTGCCTGGGCACCCACACATGGCACGGCACGCGATGACTCGACCCGCCCGAAGGAAATTTTGGGTTTGAATGGGCGCACGACCCGAACGAAGGCATGAGGGTAGGAATATATTTGAATCTAATACATAAATATACCTCGTGTAACATGCCCTTAAGGTCTTCAACATTTTATTTTGACTCTTTATAACGCTTTAACATGTGCTAGTCCTATTTCAATGAGCAAGAAACTCAATGATAAATATA